>JBBMKC010196765.1:0-14624 GCA_037834085.1 Bipalium vagum | reverse complement strand
CTTTTTCAAAGAACGAGGAAGATTTAGAGTCAATAAATGATTGAATCTCCTTTTTGATCTGATCTTCATTTTGAAATTTTTTTCCAGACAAGAGGTGCTGCAAAGATCTGAAGAGGTGAAAATCTGTTGGAGAAATGTCTGGGTTAAATGGTGGGTGAGCCATAACTCCCATCCTAAGTCTTTAATTTTTTAGATGTGATCTTCGAGGTCTGTGGCCTGGCATTGTCCCGATGAAAAATGCCACCTTTTCTGTTGACTAAAGCTGGATGAATTTTAATCAAGTTCTCATTTAATTTGTCCAATTGATCAAAGTATTTGTTGCCATCACTTGTCTGATTTGATTCGAGTAATTCTCAATAGATTACCCATCGACAATCCCAGAGGATGAAGACCTGGTTTTGGTGTTAGAATCGGACTTCACCTGGAAACAACCATTGCTTTTGTCTTTTGGGATTGTGGTACTGAATCAACTTTTCGTTGAAGAAACGGATCACTGTTATTCTTCAGAATCAGTGATTGACAAACAGATAGTCTAACAGCTTTTTTTCGGTCAATTTATGGGGTATATGACTTTCCAATCATATGTAAGTGGGTCTTAACTGTAGTAGGACTACAGCCGAGGGTTTTTGACATTTGTTCAGTCGTTAATTGTGGATCGCTACTTTTGAGTTCATCCAATAATGCGTCGTCAGTCGTTGGTAGACGTCCACTTCTCTCATGGTCATTGAGGTTGACGTCACCAGACTTGAATCTGGTAAATAATTTCTGTGCTTGACGAATATTAGTGGCTCCTTTATTTATGTCATTAATATTAGTATGGTCGTAGATCCACGGAGATATTCGTACAGGAGCCAATTTCGGACATTTTGCTTAGTGGGGACAAATGTAGCCACTGAATTATAAAAATTATAATTTAAAAAATAAATATAATTTCTTCTACTTCAAATATTGCGCTTCAAATACTTCTATATCAATATTATTTAAACAACATTAAAGTTGCCAATATTTAGCAATTAATTTTAACAATTAGAAAAACGAGGTTACTTTCTGACTCACCTAATATTAATATGGTATTAGTTGATATTGACGCCATCCACTGATTTTTATATCATGTCATTTATTCAGTATTAACTCGAAAAATAAAAAAATTCACCTTTATTTATATATTTTTAAATAATTAATTATTAAAATAAATTATCTTTTAAAAAGCCTTTTGGATTATAAATTTATTTTATATTTTTACTAAAAGTTAATCCTGTTAGACATGGAAGCGGTTTTTATTTTCGATATATTATTATTATTATTATTATTATTATTATTATTATTATTATTATTATTATTATTTAATCATTTCAACTCAGTACAATAAAAAGGTTATCGAATGAGAGTTTTGAAAAAAAAGATCGGGTGATGCTTACTTAGATCAATAATAATAAAACAATTAAAAAAAACATCCAAAAGCAGTTTACAATGTTTGCTTGTGATAGGATTATGTACTCTCTTTCATTTCAATTCAATAAATGACGAACTTGAAATATTATTTATATTCATTAATTAAATCTGTCAAATAAATCTTAAATATATTTTTTATCAAGATTAAAAAGGATACTTTTCAATTCTTTCTTATTCTTTGAGATTTTAAGAATTTATAAATATAAGACCTAGACAATCTTTAATTTATTTTGTAAAAACTTTTAATAATGGTTAAGAAATTTTTATCAAATTTTAAAAATTATTATTTAATTATAATAATCAAGACTTGTGGAAATTTTTTTTAACATAAAGGAAAGCAAAATAAGTCTGTTATTATAGTACCAAATAAATATTTTTTGAATAATAAATAAATATGTAGTGTGAATATGAAAGATTTTTTATATAATAATTTTATATTTGTTTGCTGTACCGGTTAATGACGTGAATTTCTTTTAAATATTATATAACATCATCTCTAATTAGGTGCATAGTTTTAGGTAAATTGTATATGATTAGTTGCGTTCCTCCAATTATAGGTGTATGCATAAGTATTAAACCATGTTATTAATCATTGTTTAAATTAATCAACAACTAATCAATTTAAATTTCGGTAATTTATATTGTACAGTCCCCGTCAAAAGTTTAACCCCACCTTCAAAAAAATGTAAATTCCTATTGTACATTTGAAAAGACGTATTAAGTCAAAAAAATTTATATATTATGTACAACATTTATTATGAATGAACATTATAAAAAAATTTAATATTTTATGATCTGTCCTTTAGCTTTAATGACTGCCACAATACTATTAGGCATTGACTCAATTAAATGTTTGCAATAGTCAGGTGAGATATCATTTCTTCACACTTTATTAATTTTCATTTTTAGGTCATTAATTGATGCTGAATTGAGATTTGAGATTTTTATTCAATTTGGACCAACAGTTTTCAATTGGTGAGAGGTCGGGGGAATTTCCAGGTCATGGAAAAAGTACCTCCATATTGTTAAGAGAGATAAATTCTTTTAAGGCCTTGGTTGTATGACAAGTGGCCCCATCATGCTTAAAAATTTTACCAGCTTCAATTGGCAGAAGGTGTTGGTTTAATATGTCGATGTACTTCGTAAATCTAATAGTTGTACCAGCACGAACAAAACATAAATTACCCACACCATCATATGACATTGATGACCACTCCATAACGGAAGGAGAATGTTTTACATTCTTGACAGTATATTTTGGATCAAACCTTATGCTGTCAGGTCTCCAGACGCGTATAACATTGGGAGAGAATTGCTGGATCTTACATTCGTCTGAAAAATTAACACAGTGCCAATTTGTGGGCTTTCAATTCTTATATTTGTTACAAAAGAGAAGGCGGTCTTTAACATTCTTTAAAGAAAGTCTCGACTTTATTGCAGGCCTTCTGAAGTGCAACGAGAAATCGTGTCTAAGCCGTCGAGAAATGATAATCATGCATACTAGTGCATCTGGAGGAAGTTGTGATCTAATTTCACTTGTTGGTGCAAAAGGTCGAGTACAGGACAACCGATGAATCAATCTATCAGTTTGAACTGTTGTTAATTTTGGCCTTCCACACCATTGCTTTTACTTGAATGATTTATCCAAGTCATATCGTTGAATTGAATGTCAAACAGCTCCCCTTGACACATTCATTCTCGTCGAAATTTGTCTCTGCAAATAACCTTCGTCGCGCAAAATCCAAATCTAAGCCCTTTTTTCAGCATATAATTCAGCCATTATTTAAACAAAAGTATTTATCTGACAAGAATAAAATTGATAATTATGCAATATTAATGAAAAAACAATAAATTGATAAAGGTCAGAGTTATATAAATAACTATATCTAAATTGATGTCATGCCAATGGATAAATAATGAAATCAATTCAATTTTTGAAGGTGGGCTTATACTTTTGACTGGGACTGTATATTTATTGAAAGATATTTTCTTTAATTGTTATAGAATATCAAAAAAAAGGGATTTAGAAATGAGTAACGAAAATATATACCATCGACACTGTATCATATATGAATTTCAGCAAGGAAAAATTACTTTTTGCAGCATCTCAATCCATGTGCTCTGTTCTAAGAGAAAAAACTATTTCGTGTAGTATATATAAATATTGGTATCACCGATTTAAACACTGAAATTGTTATGTAAACAATCTACCAATCGCAAATTTTTTGACGTAGTATGTTTAATTATTTCATAACAATGGCAGTAAACGAATAATTTTATTCATTAATAAAAAGAAGTAAATCAACGTAAAGGTAGAGATGAGATTGATTGTTGATTGTGTCCGTTATCATATCATATTTATCTACAACAAGTAGCTAAAGGTTGATAATCTTATTAGATATAAGTACTTTTTATCTTTATTATCCTAACACACACTATATTAAGTAAACTATCAAATTACAAAAACTTAATAAGTTAATAAGAAAAAACAAATATAAATAAACTTTACTAACTCGAATAATGAAAATAATAATAAATTACCTCATTATAAGATTTTAATAAAACTTTAAATAAAAATATTATTATATATTGTCTACTTTTTCTTTTTTTATATATGATATTTTAAACAAATGTACTTATCTTTTTATTCTTTTTACGATAAAATTTCTAACTAAATTTTTATTAAAAGAAATCCTTTTAAAATCTTATCTTAATATTTCTAAAAAAATTTAGTACCTTTAAACCAGTTTAAAATAATTTTTTAAAAAAATTATCTACTAAATTTAAAATTTTTTTTAAATTTAATTCTTTAAACTTTTTAAATCATATCAAAAATTTACCAAGATATTTTAAAATTAACTATATTTACCATCTTATAAAAGAATTTTTTGAAAAATTCCTCTACCTATTTAATATTAATGCTCTCAAAATTATCAAGGCTCATGATAATTTTGCCCCGAGAACTCTATATGTCACGGGTAGTTTGACATCCCACGACTCATGGTACAAGAACAAAAATGATAAATAGTATTTTTCTACAAACCTACAATAAGAATACACTCCAATATCCGCTGCTCACGGCATATTGGACGATATAATTGTTGGTTGGAATATTTATCCCTGTTCCTTATATTCAAATGAGCCTGAAATACTAATGCTCAATAGTGTGAGGGTGAAAAAATAATGAAGAGGCTGGTTTTTTGTTTACGTGATTTTTATGTGTATTTTTATGGTGTTGGGTAATGTATACACGATTTTTCTGAAAATGACAATTCATGAGAACCTTATACATACTCAAATGATATTATTAAAAATTCTTTATCTTAAAACGATGACAACTTTTGCACACTCCTAATATTGATTGCTTTGCTTTAGATATCAGGTTGAGTCAAAAGTTATTCATGTTTTTAAGCAAATACTTTATTTTAAAAAAATTCTTAATACAGATCACATTAATCGAAATATCTTGTATCCGTTTCTATAACTCAAAGACATCTTTCTGTTAATTGCTCAATTCAATGGCAATACTACTCGGGTTTTTTTGAGGCGAAGAATTCGGCTATTCCATTTTTAGCTCTTCCTCTGAACCAAAGCGTCTTCGACGTAAAAATGTGAGAGAGACCGAAACATATTATAATCAGATGGAGATTATTTTTATAAATAAATTAAATTTTGTAAAATAAATGAACAATTTGGAAATCGTGATATATAAATAAATTTACCGTTTTAATGAAAAGGAATTAAATTAAATTTATATTAGAAAATTCCAAAATTCGTTTATACATTATTCATTTAAATAATTTCAAAAATATCCTGGAGAAATAAGAGAAAATAATGTTCCAATTGATTCAGATTAATATTATTTTAAAATATCCAAGATATACATTTGATAATAACGTTTATTTATAATGGAGAAATAATTATTCTCGTATATAAGGAGATTCCCACTTTATTTCTATAGCTTTGACACGAATAATATATTAATTAATTATAAATTCCAGATAATATTGTTCATAATTTCATATGAAATAATTTAAATATAAATATTTAATTATTCAAGCGAGTCCACTTCTTTTTTATTTTCCAATTTTATTATTATAAATTCGCCTAATTTTTATGATTTATTTTGTTTAAATTAAATATTTTAAATCTGATTAATTATGTAGGATAAATTTATAATTATTTGGAGTGAAATGTGAATAATTTTTTTTTTCAATTTTAAAAATCAATAAAATTTCACCTTTTAAAATTATTATAGGAAATATTATGAAATTAATTATAAATAATAATTATGGAACGTAAAGATTTTTCAAAATTAAATATTTTAAAAACAATTTTTCTTTTAAAAAATCGTAATAAATTTTAGTGAATTTAAAGAAATCAATCCTAAGCTAAAGTACTTTTTCTTATCTTTACACGAAGTCTTATCTTTCATTTTTATGGTATCATAAAATTAGGGAACGAAAGTTTCAATAATGAAATTAAAAATATCTATTTAACGGGAAGGATGATTAAAACAACTGATAACGGATAGTACAAGAATAAGAGATCTGAAAATCGTGTTATAAATATTATTTATTACAATTGGCGAAGAAATACGTTTTATGAGAACAGCCTTAATGTTTTATTTCAAAGTTTTCGTCCAAAAGTCTTTAAATTAGTTGTCCTTAATCAATGATGGACATCCACAATAACACGGTGGTTAGCATCATAATCTTCATACCTGAATCTGGCAATTAATATTTTCAGCAACTAAGTTTGTGGTTTTTGACCGTTTTGACTGCCCATTAGGGATAGCTTGGGCGCATAACTCTTAGTAGTGGGATGTTAATAATGATGAAAAATAGTGATGAAAAATGAGAAAGAGCAATACGAAAAAATTTAAGAAAAACTGGATGAAAGTCCAATACAAATTAGCCTTTTTTGTCAGTACGGTGTATATACATAATATTTGTATTTATACATAATAATATATATAATGTCTATATTTTCTTTTTTCTTGAAACAATTACTCAAATCCAATTTTGTGTCACATTCCAGATTGAAAGTTCATTAATCTTCACTTAATGATGAACTCGTTCTCCAAGTTGATATTTCGAGAAAATAATAAATAATTTATATAAATACTACGTTATTATTAATTATATAATTTTATTTATTATAATAATATAAACATCAAAACTTTTTATTACAACTACTGCATATTATCTTTTGTATATTTTATGTTAATTTTTTATAATCAAAATTCGTGTATGAAAGAAATTATTTAAGTTTTCCATCCCAGGAAGTTGTCCTTGATTTCTTGAATTAAAACAAAAATAAATTTTAAACAACAGTTCACACTTCATACATTATTAAAATCATTCTATTTTTACTAGTTTTAAATATTTATCGTTTATTTTATCGAAAAACCCAATGAAAGTCACTCTAACGAAAGTCGACAACAAACCTCATTTCCTATATTAATAATAAATAAATAATATCAATCTAACCTTCAAAATCAATCGAACTTCTTTCGTTTATTAATTTTGTGAATGATAATCAGCAAATTAACAATAGACCACCTCAAATTTTGAGTAAATGACAGATCTTTCAATATGGATCTTTTGTTTTCAAGTTTTACTATTTCTAAATCCATTTTCTGCTATTTCTCCTCAACAGTAACCCATTAATATTTACCTAACATATTTCTGTTCATCTTACTTTGTTCATTATACAAATATTAAAGTAACATTCAATAGATAAAATAAAATTTTTCCAAACTACACAAATATAATGATTAATAAAAATTATTCTCAAAAAATTCACAATTTCTTTAAATATTTTTCTTATTATTTAGATTGGCCAAAAACAATTATAAAATATTATCTTTATAATTTTATTTAGAAAATTAATAAATACTTTTAAATAACTTTTATTTTTAAAAACTAGATTTAAAAAGTAGTTAGAATTTTTCATACTGGAAGCTTGTCTTAAAAGAATGAATTTTTAGATATTAATAACAAATACAGAGACTTTGAATTACAAGAATAAATATTATCCGATATTATTTTTCATCACATCTTATTGCTGAAGCAAGAAAATGTATTAAGTATGAAAATAAAGTAATCAGCAAAATATTTTAGTAATTTTTTTTCTTTCCTAAAAACAATACAAGATGATCAAAAGATAAATAAAAATATTTTTGTTTATTCATATTGATATTTATGAATTAAAAACAGTCTAATTTCAAATATTTTATCGATACATTTTATCGATAAAGAGAAAAGGTTCAAAGTTAATATTGATTAAATTATCAACTTTTATAAAAAAAATATATTTTAATTTTTCGTAATTATTTGAATATATACAAACACAATTCCGGTAATCTTGCAAGAACTTCAATTGCATCCAATCCTGTCTTCACAATTCTGGCTTTATGAGATCTGGCATTGTTCTGCTGAAACATCAAATTACTCTTCAACAATTGGTAAGATTTGTGGCAGGTAATTTTCACTTACATGTAACTAGCGGTTACCTATCACCAGGCATGGGATAACAACAATTTCTGAACGACTGTTTATGATGGATAACATACCCTATATATTGTATCGTCCCAGTCTTCATTCCAATACCTGTCCCAACATTTTTAATGGTACTTTTTGATATTCAAATCGCTTTAACGGAAACCTGCAGACTGATACCTTCCTCTAACAAGCCTCACAAGCGTTCTTTCTATAATTCTGATAATTGAACCATATCTTTAACTGATATGTGAATAAGATTGAAATATATACAAGGTTACGAAAAATGGTTACACTATTACAAAACTTCAATCAAAAATATATTGTCAATTACTAAGTTACATATAAATACGTTAAACAGTTTTATAATGCAAAAAAATAAATTAAATTAAAAAGAGAAGTGCTGTATTAGAATGTCATTAATATAATAAAAGATCTGCAAGTAAACAGAATATTTGTGTGGAATTGTAAAAGGTGATTAGAAAAAAGTAATGAAGCTTCATGGATCTGGAAGAAAACGAACGATTCTAAACTGCGTATTAATTAAAGCCGTAGCAAATAAGGTTTACCGAAATCTGGCGGGATCAATAAGTGGCCAAAGAGTACAATGTATCCGGAAAGACTGTGCAGGACATTGTTTAAAAAGATCTTCGGCTAAACCTTACAAATGTCAAGTTCTAACACCTGCCGGAAAACATAAAAGATTGGAAAGATTAAACATTTTGAAACACTGGTTCGTTGAAAATCAAGAGGTTGTATATTCGGGTGAAGAAATCTTTGATGTCAGTCAAAAATACAATGCTAAAAATGGCAGAACATTGAGCAAACATCCTTTTCTCATCGATGAAATTTGCACACAGGACTCAAAAACCGTCCTCATTAAGAATTTGGACAGCAGTTACCACAACCCAATGTTAATCGAAACATTATTTTATTTTGAAATTTAAAGCATGTACATAAGGGGCTGCCTTTTTTGGCCACCAGCATAATTATATAAAATAATTTTTGAAATAAGTTTTCTAATTTTATTTTTCCATACCTCAAGATTATTCGTAGGAAACTTGATTAATTCTGAAAACTGTTATTCGTTGGAAAATTGCTTTCCCTCAGAATATTCAATAATAAAATAATATGGAAGTTTAAGTCCACCTGTAAGTAAAACCAGATATCCGGAGGCAGCACCTTAACATTTTGGAAATCAAAGGCTTTAAGCTGTAATTATAAAGATTATGGAGCAAAACGATTTTGAAAATTCTATCTGGAAATTGAATAAAACGTATTTCTTCAAAATGTATACAATTTTTCAATTGAAATATGAATTTAATTGTAGAATTATTTTCATTTCCTGATACATTCTCCATTTTCATCAAACCAAATGCTATCGTAATAACAGGTATTGGTGCAATTATGTTATAGGCAATGAATAGATGGGTTTCTTAATAGGTCTGACTTCGTTTCGCATTAGTTTGGAGAAATAGAAATAATATTGGCTTTTTATATTTCCACAAATTAATTTGTTTGTCTAAACTCAATTTATTTTTTTTATAAATTGAATTTATTTATATTTTTAATAACTTTATTATTAGTTCTTCATCCATTTTATTAACAATGAAATAGTTAATATTAATAAATTTACATGTTAGCAGGGTTACCCAATGAAAACATTTATATATACATATAAGTACGTATGTCCAGTACCTGGTCATTGAAATAGACTCAAGTATTATTTTACAAGCAATCAACCAACCATAAAGCATAAGTTATTTATCAGCCATGATAAATAAGAGACTAGCTTGGGGACTAAAATACAAACACTACGGAGACATTTTGGTCAAAAGTAAATAAAAATTAATTTTTACAAAACGGTTTTCATTAAATCGATTTAATTTCTTACGATTAAAAAAACAATATTTTTGTTTGAGTTATTTCAATGACCAGGTACTGTAGAGTTAACAGACATGCACCTATATCTTACTATCTTCTTGATCTATATTAGGTTGATCATCCTGGGATTGTTGTTTTCTTTTGTTTTTTTACAATTGGTTTTAATTTATTAAATTGTCAAAAATCATGTTATGAATTTATGAGAACATTTAGTTGTGTGTTCTCTTCTTTCTCTTTCCTACCAATATAAATATTTTTGTATTACTTTTTATTATTATATATTTTTTATATATTCAGACACGATTGATCAAAAAATTCTTCGTATGCAATGTTAATTCACACTTGATCGTGGACCTCCTGAAGTAATTTTTAGATTTTTTGCACCATTTGTTGAAGTTCTTTCAAGTAAAAAAAGTAACACAATCTGAGCTTAAAGATTTTTAAAGTAATTTAAAGCAACAAATGGTAGATTGAACGCTAACTTTTAAACTATACCTGATTCTCTTAAAAAATAAAGTATCTTGGTTAAGATTTCAAAGTCCCCAAGCTAACAGATGATCTTTGTAAAAATTAATACATTGTTTAAAGTAGATGATTTGTTTTTTATATTTTAAAAATACTTCAAAAATATTTAAAATTTAAGATTGGTTCAAAGAATATAGAAATAAGTTACGAAAACTACAATAAGAGGATCATTACTTGTTTGAAAAAAATGGATTGAGTATTCTGTTTTTACCTCTCTATTCACCTTTCTTTAACCCCATCGAAAATCTATTTTCCAAGTGAAAGGAATAAATTTGAAGGGAAAGACCTTCTAATGAGGAAGATTTTATGAAATTAGTGAATTAAGGACCTAGATTAATTAATTAAAACCCCCTTTATAGTCCAGATCTGACACCACCTGATTTCTGGTTGTTCAATCATCTGAAGAAGCATATGCGAGGAAAAAAATTAGTTTCAAAAGATGATATGAAGGACGAAATTCCTCATAGGGAATGATCAAAATTTCTTTGAAATGGGCTTTTGGGAATTGTTAATCGCTGGAATAACTGCGTCGATGTAAACGAGAAATGAGATCTATACATGTATATGTATTGTAAAAAAAATTTTATTCAGTTATCTTCATTATTTCTTGTTGAGTCTAAGTACCTTTTAGTCTTACCGTGTACAAGTGAAGATTTTTCTGGATTTTATCTTAAATTCCAATTTGCTTGAATAAAGCAATTATTCATTAATAAAATAGGTTTGTCTTATGATTTGTCTATTAAAATATTAATGTAAATTTGAGTCTTGTCAAATAGAACTGGACAATGTCAAAATAGATGTGATATTATATAATTCATAAATAATAATAGTTTATAATTCACAATCAAAATAATGAGATTATTTTATAAGCAAAACATACCTGAAATAGGTGGAATAAAATATAGTAAAATACGTTCAACAATCAGATTACAAAGTCTTTATCATTTACACCGTTTCTCTATTTTGACATTGTCAAGTTCAATTAATAATAATTAATGGATTACACCTTTTCTAATTTCATAATCATCTTTTAGAGGACGGTAATTTCTGTTAAGCAATAATTAGTAAACTTTGGGAAGGATTTTTTATGTATCGTATTTAGAGATCAGATATCCTTATTCACATGCTCCGCTCAAATATCCCAAAGCAAATCATTCAGCGAAGACATTTTTCGATAAAAAAAGCTATTCTGCGTTCAAAGTGACATCTTTTCAATGATCATTATCCACTAAATCTCTATGCCCTACTCTATTAACCGCCCATGGTTACTTATGTTGGAAAATGTTGAAAATTAAAAAATTTGCTCTTTTTAATTAATGTTATGTTTCCCATATCAGATGATACCATTATATGTTACTTGTATAGATATGTTAATTATAACACTGATCAAAATATTATGTTTTTTATAAATTTCATTTACTTATCTCGATACTTTCTGTTATAATCTTGAAGAAAATATTTTAATTAAATATAAATAATCTTGAAAAGACATAAAATCAATAGGTCTCAAAAATAGAAATAATTGACAAAGGTGAATTCCTGCTCCATAATAAAAATAACAAAAATATTTTTATCAGTTATAAAAGTTCTTTTTTTTAGTTCTTGTCTTATTTAAGATAAAATAACAAAATCGTTTGTCCTTTATTCTGATCAGTCATTAAAACTGGTGAATTATTTGGTTTTCATTTCTTTTTTCAACTCATTTCTCTTGGTATCAAGTTTTAAATATTTTGTCATTTTTTAAGAAGACCATGTGAATGAGTTTATTTTCTAATTTATTTATTTCTAATTTATTTGTTTATCTTAAGAGTTAAACTCGAAATTATTATTTTACACTATTGTGCAAATTAATTGAAACAAAATATTTTTATCAATAAAAATCCTATTCTCTATCGCCAAAACATGTAATTGTGAAGTATTTACAGTTTGGTCCAACGAATTGTCCACCCCTTTAAAAAATCCACAAATTTGTAATTTTGGTAATAAAAGTTAAATAATTTAACATTAAAGTGTATGCATTATGAGTCATAATTTATGACTAATGGGTTAGCTTAATGATTTATTGACTAGGCATTTTAATTCTTGGAAACATTATCTCGTGAATCAAGTGTAAATTAATCGAAAGTCAACTGTTGTTCCAAATGAATGTGGCATTTATGAATCGCATGAATGAATTTAACTTTACATGACTACACAGAAAAAACATATTTCTGCAATTTTCATCAAGTCGAAGCAGTATACAGAATCCCTTTCTTTCAAACCCAAAATAAGTGTTGTTGTAAGAAGAAAATCACTTCAAGAGATGATTGTTACTTAATCAGAAAGTAAAAAAGGTTCCCATAAGATGAACAAGAATTTGAAAATGAATTTAAAAGAGAAAGCAACTGAAATCAGTTTCTCTACAGTTCGCAGTTACCTTATCGCAGTTGATCATAAAGCCAAAAGACATGTAAAAAAACAAATTGTATCAAAAGCAATGACATTAAAACGGTATAAGTTGGTAAAAAGTACAAGAATGGAAGAAAAGTACAGTAGAGAAAAATCCTTTTCAGCGAAGAAAGCCATTTCTTTGTACAGGATCAGAGAAGTCAGCATATTCGTAGGTTACCTAGAGAGATGCTTTGCGACTGCCAGATCGATCAGTATTTCAAAGACCCACAGAAGAATATGTTTGAGAGTGCCTCATTTATTATGGTATTGGAGATTTGAAGTTAGTCGAAGAAAGGATGCATTCGCAACAATATATTGAAGTTCTTCGAAAATGAGTTATTCCAGAACTGGCTATTCTTGGATCTTTCAAGATAATCTTATGCCATGTTGCACATCAAAGATGGTCAGAAATTACAAAAAAACTTAAAATTTTATTTCGTGGAATTTTATGAATTAAATTTATTCCATTTCGGAGATTTTGAACCTCTGTAACTCAATTTTCTGTAGCCTTTAATAGTGATATTGGTGTCTATGAGTTATGCTACTGAACGCTGTAAGTCTTCCAATAGAGTGGAACAAAATGTTTTTTTAAGACTTTCTTGAAGCTCTTCTATTTTGTTAAAAAGTCATGAATTTCATAAACAAAAGTTATTTTCGATTTCAATAACCAAAACTATTCACTGTTTAGATATTTATTTACTTATCGTATATTGAATTAAACTTGATCTCAAACTAAACTTTGAAGTAGGGCTTTATATTTAGTATGATATACGTGGGTTCCGAGTCAAGTAACAGATTGTAAAAAAATTATTATTATTATAATTATCATTATTTGACAATTTGAATGATAAAACTTCATCATTTAATGAAAAATTATCTTTGGAGATTTTATTTGTATTAGATTTGTGAGAAGGAAATTGAGTTTTCGGTTAAACTTCGATATCACTGCAGGTCTTTTGTCAAGGTTAATCTAATATTTATGAATTTAATATTTCTTATGTCATACAAATTTTTTAGAATCTAAACTTATAAAGTGACTTTTTTTAATTAGCGTAGCGTTTTATGATAGCACAGCGACATTAATAGTGATTAAATTTAAATAATACAATATATAGTTACAAAAGCTTAAAGTTAATATTACTTTAAGATTAAATTAGTCATTTAAAACAAAAACAACATGTTATACCTATTTGTTGTAGAGATCTGAATTTTCTATAATGCTCGATCTTACATTGTTCTCCTTTTACTCGGACTTCTCATCTACAAACTATCATTTTTCAAACAATTGGCAAATTTTATACTCGGAAAACTCGTAAAAAATCATGACGAAATTAAAACTGCCTTAAATAACTGTAGCCTTCAGAACTAAAGATTTTTATTCGACGATAATAAATAAATTTCTTTCTTATTGAGAGAAATTTGCACAATCAAATGGTTCTTATTTCAATCAATATATTTATTTTATATCAGTTTTTAAAATTTAACACCAAAAATCGAAATTTCCTTTGCCCAAACCGAATAAATATTTCTACGGTAAATTCAAACTGCTGCTAAAAGTAAAAAATAGCCTTTTTCTCAGAGACGATTTTTATGAGAATTTCGTGTTATTTTTTATTTTAATTAAATTTTAAGAATTTAAAGAAGCAATGTAAATTAAAACTAATTAAAATAAGTTAAATTTTTAGTTAAACATTCTTCGCAATATTGGTTTTAAAATATAAACTTTCAAATAAAATAATATAATATAATATATAAATATTAGGTTGGTGCAAAAGTAATGCAATTTTTAAAGTAAACAAAATTTATTCATAAAATTAAACGATAACTGTT
>JBBMKC010196754.1:0-14625 GCA_037834085.1 Bipalium vagum | reverse complement strand
TATATATATATATACATTTTTAAAGAACATTTCAGAAAAAAATCAATTTTATTCAGTATAAACTTTGATGACTGTATTTTTGTAACATTAGGTTTAATGTTATTAAAAAATTATCATATAATTTTATTAAATATTAAAGTTTATTATTATAAATTATTTTGTTTTGGCAATTTTAATAATCATGGGGAATTCAAGTTGAACTATTGATTTACAATAATATATGTTCACTTTGTTTCAGAAAGGAAAAATGATAATGATGCCACCAGAAATTTTTCTACATTTAAATACTTAAAGGTCAATAAAGGCCAACGTTGGTTTCGAAATATAAAAGTTTTTGATTTCAACCTTTCTGATATAAACAATTAGTTCCTTGTGACATCAGTCGAATCTGAAAGATGTCAAAACATCCTCATGGTCAACTGTCCTTGAACAGCTAAAGACTCGGAAAATTGATCAAAAAATCATCTTTCAGAAAAGAACAGAATCTAACGTCTAACAAAAAACACTAATCTGTTTCCGAAAAGACTAATGGCTCTCCATATTAAAAATAGATTACAAGATAAAAGTGTATCCACAGAAGACACTGTTATGAATCTGGTGGGATTAAATTGGAATTATTCATTTTAAGCTGCCACAGTCTGGTTAGACCATTGAGGATGAAGTTTATTGTGAACAATAGTACCTGATAAAATCAGCAATTAACTTAAAAACAACCATCGTTGATAAATCGGAAAGCCATAATCTGACAGTTAAACCATGTCGACATAATTCGGCAGAGGTCCAAAAGAAGACCAGGAAGCTGAGCAGGGAGTTTCTATCTGACCATCCTAATATCACTTATTCCTTATGTAACACAATTTGAAAAACAGAGACTACAGAAATATGGAGAACGCAAAATTCTGATTAACAAACTCATGCCATCTAAGTATTGTAAATTTTTTTAAATGGAATTTTTCATTTAGAAGAACGTTGGACATAGATATTTGGCAGAGATCAGCAAATGGGAAATGATAAATTATTTTTAGACCATTCTTAAAAGAATACCACCTAATTGATCGGTTGGTTTCAAAAATAAAAAATAAAAGGAAAACCTCATTAGCACAGACTGGGACAAATCGTTACTAATGATTTTATAGAATTGAAAATTATAATTTGAAGATTTTTATTAAATATCATCAAAATTTTCATCGATAAACATTAGGAAATCAGATTGAGATTCATTGAAAAATATTTATTATTTATCATGCGGATTCACAGGATTGTATTTGTGTCTGAGGATTTCATTTTAATTAAGATTTCCCTTTGTTTTTCCTTATTAATTATTTATTCACTTGATCATTTGATAGTTGACTTTAATTTATTTTCTTTTTTTATATATTTTTTATACACTTTGCCAACGTCCTACGTGTTTCTTTATACCGTTTCAAAAAAATTCCTAGTCACGGGATTTAATAAAAGAGGTGAAGATATATTGAAAGAAATAGAAATATTTATTAGAAATATTTATTAGGAGTATTTATTAGGAAATTGTCAAGTGACAGGAATAGATGATAATCTGTAGGAGATATATCTGAGGAATAAGGTGGGTGAATTAGATTTTGTAACTCAGTTCCTATAACTTTTGTACAGCTAATTTAGCAACGTGAGGTCGAGCGTTATTAGTTCCAGAAGTAAGGAACGGCTGCGATTCACCAAGGCATTGTGGTTTTGCTTCAGTTTTTCATGACAAGCATCAAGTGGACGATTTTATGATTTCGCTGTGACAGTTTCCCCAATATCCAAGAAATCATAATGAATAATACCGACCATAGACCACCATACGGTTATCATTACTTCCTTTAGAATAATTCCTTGCTTTGCAATTGTGCTTGGTTGAGCATCTTTGTCTACCCACTCTCCGGAACGTCTGGTTTTATCAAAGAATATTCACTTCTTTTAAGTTTAGCCTCATTTTTGATTCTTAGCAATAAAGAAAGCAAATTCTGATTTCTGTAATTTTCACTTAATTGATGTGGGATCCATTTTGTAGTTTTTTTTTACTTTTCCAATTTGTTTAAGATGACCACAAACTGTTGTGTTGTGTACTCCAATTATATCTGCAAGTGCATGAGTTTATTTTTGAAGGTTTGACTCGATTTTGGCTTGTACAGAGCTATTATCAACCGCTGTGATCGACCTGAATATCACCCCGGCCATCAATGTGAATGTGTCCCCAGAACGGAACCGTTTGAAACAACGCTGAGCATCTAGTTTAGTAACTGAATCCTTACCCCATGCTTGGCAAATATTTCACGCAGCCTCTGATACATTTTTCTTTAACTTATATTCATAAAGTAAGCAAGTTCTAATTTTTGCTTTAAAGTTAGTGTATGAAAAAGCGACAATACTTTTCCTTCAGCCTAATATTAACAGTTTTAATGATTGTTCTTCGTTTTGCATAATTGAATTACATTTGATTTATTGTAATTAATTTTTATTGACTGATATAATATTCTATTCGGAACATTTATTACGTTTTATAATGCTATTGCGTATTTGTGCTACTTTTTATTTTGACATTAACGTTATTGATCTATAAGTGATTTATTTAATTAATTGCATCATTTAACGACAAGCTTATGGTTTATTTTTTAGAGTTTATTTCCAATAAAAAATTTTGTATATTTAACCCTAATTAGTTATACTATAAGGTTATCTGGAAAATCCTTACTTTTTTAGAACATAAAAAGACATTTTGTACAAAGAGAATATTTTATAAAACACTCAAAACTCGAGGGAATACCATTTTAAACCTTTTAACTCAAAATATCAACCTCTTTTCTTATATAACTCTTAAGACTTTAAAATACAGAAACATTACATAAAAAAGATTTTAAAAATCAATCAAATTAATGAACTATTGAAGTTTTCAATGAAGTTGTGACTTAAGACTTACCAGAAACAGATAAAATTTTCTAGTTATAATTAAAAAATACATAATTAAGAATTAATTAATAAAATTCATTTTCTGCCAACTTTACACCAATTCTTGAGATATCTATAAAATTTGTATAGAAAAAAAATAATATTATCTTTGATTGTATAATCATCTTTAATCCAATCGAATTCTATTAGTGGTCAATATTTTAAATCTTATTTTTGAAATTATCAATAAAGGCCTATATTTTTATGTATTTTTCCAATCGTGAAGGTTTTTCAAGTAATTTTATTATTCCATCTTCTCAAAATTTCTTAATTCTTCAACCCAAATTTTTCAAAGGACATTTTTATAGTGTCATCAGAGCTAAAAGTTTTTCCAACCATAGAGAAAAACAAATAGTAATCTATTGATGCAATGTCAGGACTGTACTATGGCGAGGCAGAATATCCCAAACAAGTTCCACAAATTTCTGACAAGTGGTCAAAGAGGTATACGTAGCGTAAGTGGCCTGTGATGAAACACAATACCTTTACGATTTACCAATTCTTGAAGCTTTTACTACAAGCAATTGTTTAATTTTGATAGTTCATGATAGTATATATTGGAATCAATTGTTCTTTGAGATGGTAAGAAGTCTTAGTTTACAATGTTCTTTTAATCTAGCTATCTACATAACTTAACTCTTTTAATGTAAATCAGGTTTTGTTATTGTTGCAGCTGGAGCACATCGGAGTTAGACCATGATCTTTTACAATGAGCGCTATTGTAAAAAATTCATTTTTCATCACCTGTAATCAGGGTTTTCAAAAATTAATTTTTGTTTAATTTTAAAAATTATGTTACAAGAGTTGATTTGTTGAGTTAAATGAATTTCCTTCAGTTCATGTGAAACCTATACACCAAACTTTTTGTATCATCAATAGTTGTTCTGAATGAATTCAAATTCTTTGCGATCTCACTATTGATAATATCAATTTCAATGATGACTAATAAATGGCCTCATTGTCATTGGCTAAAAGGATACAATACATCTTTATAGCAAAAAATTCCAGAACGAGATTTTCTAAACCAAATCTGGTAACAAAAAGAAAGACTTTCTAATTTTCAATTTAATTTCAGTCTATTTTTAAATTTAGTTACGAATAGATTCGACATCCATAAGTATTATTATTATTAAATTCAAATTATTATTGTTATTATTTCGACATCTGATAGAACCATTAATTTCAAAGATACCAGCAGTAGAGATAATTTGAATTAGATCTGAAATAAATTTCAATTTTGGTTCTAATATTCAAGTACAATATTCCTAAGTTAATCCCTAGATTGTACAATATTAATTTGTGTAAAAAATATAATTATTGATATTTTAATGAAATTACTTAAAAATGGCAGAATAATAAAAGAATAATTTTTAAATAAAAATTATTAACAATACAATTAATAATTTGATAATAATGACAACAGTAAATTAAAAAATAAGAAGCATCAAAAAAATTAAAATAATCAAACAATCAAGAAAAAAATTGGAAACTTTTAAGGAGAATTGTTAATGTGAAAAATTTATAAAAAGTCTTCTTCTGAACAGCAGCTCACTTTTTTGCTCAACTTACAAACCTGGTGAAAATCTTATATCAACCATTGAAACCTAGTGGTTAATGACAAATCCCTGCATACTTCCCAAAGCGCCGGTGTTCTATTAATCTTATAAAAAATATTCCACAAGTGATCTAGATGATGTGCGTCATCTTCACACAAAAATAGAGCATAAACTACTGATTTGAAATTATTTATAATTAAAATTTATGATTTATTTAATTAAAATAAACTATGCATTACTATTAAAATTAACTAATCTAGAAAATATATAAATTTCCGTTATTTTTTGGTTTATCTATTTCTCCGTGCAGCCGAGGGATCCGTGTAAAATTTTTGGAATGCCAATCTGATTTACTAATTGACCCATTGGCATAATTTCTTTGTTTCATTGATCAAAGATCGTTAATAACACTGTCTACTTCGCTTTGGTGATAATCTGATTATCGACAGCCAGACAGTGTTCGAAAAAGTTTTTCACCATCAATTTTTATCAAAGTTATTAAACTCAAATCTTTATAAGCTATTATAATAAACTGTACATGTAAACATCATTAAATATTTATATTAAGAATTAAAAATGTGTATTTTGGATAATTTTATTTTCTTGGATTATTTTTTAATAAAAATAACATTTAATTATTTGAATATTATAACTAATTTAAAAATTGAAAGATCTTTTAGATAAATCCAAGACATTTTTTAAGTATTATTAAAATTTTATGAATAATCGCTATAATTATTTTTGGTTAAATAAGCTAATTTATCAATACATCTAATAATCAAATTTGAATTATTTAATATTAATCATGGGTTCAGAATATATGATCGAAGAACAGCAGTGTTAAAATTACTTCGCGACGGAAGAAACAAAAAAATATTTTGAATGGTTTGGCATAATGACCAAACTTTATGAAGTAGAAAAGTTATACTGAAAAGGTTATATGACAAAAAAAATCACAATACACGATCTAACTACAAACCAAGTGAAGAATTGCTGATTAGTTTAAAAATAAAAGTCAATGAAGATTGCAGTGGAGAAAATAGCGATCTATCAAAGGAAATGAAAACGACCAGGTAGCGTAACAAATCAAATGTGTTTCGAAGACATCTTTTGATAGAAAGAGATAAATTCAACCGACAAATGCATAAGTCATGGTGAATGACTTTAAACACGAAAGCTCTGTTTTCCTCAGATTCTTCCGTGGCGAAAATATTTTCTTTCAGAAAAGGTAGCAATCAAAATGACCGATGGATCTTCCGTGTTTCTGAAGTTCCAAATGAATCTGGAAACATAAGCAGTGAAGGCCAAATAACACTATCTAATTTTTTCCAACGTTGTCTCAAAGTAGAGACTGACACTTACATGAATGTTGGACACGACTGCGACCCCGTGGGTGAACGAAAAAGCCGGTGGGAGAAAGTATATATTCCAACAAGACTCTGATTCTACTCATAAACTAAGGAAAACACAAGTATGGTATTATTGTAATCTATCCTACCATTTCTCACCTAGTGTATGGCCACTCTTCAGCCCTAACTTTGACTCATGATCATTACATAATGGCCTCATTTAAGTGAAAAATTAAATCAAAACTTCATAACAAAATCAAGTCCTTGTATGATGCCATCATGGAGGTAATGTCTAAATTGGTCAGAGATGATGTCAAGCGAGCATGCAATATATTCATAACTCGACTCGAACAGACGACTTCATTTAGTCATGTGCTAATTTTTAATTTAATAAAATTATTAGTTTTATCTATTTAAGTTTTATTATTAAAATTATAAATTTTCCAGATTTATCTCGACCCAATCATTTATTTTTATTTATTACATTTAATAATTTTACATGTATTCATCTTATTTCATTAATAAAGTTCTGAAATTATGCTAGAAGCATAAAAATTATAGAAAGCTAGTGAGAATTTAAAATTTAGTATATTAAAAACAGATAGGGTCGATTCAAAAATAAAACTGGTTAAAAGAAAATATCAATAGCCGACAAAAAATACAAATAAACAAAGTTCAACGGTTGTGTGTTGAAAACCAAAAAAATTTCTGCAAAATTTAAAGAAAATTGCAATATCAATATAGTTGGATACTGCTATTCAAAGCACTTTATCAAATGCTAGATTTATTTAAGGGAAAAAGGCCAAAATAATTCAAGTTAACAAAACACAAAAGATTGCGAAAGATGCTAGTCCAAAAATGGATAAAAATAAATTCAAATTTGATAGATCTAATAATTGTTCTTTATAACATTATGCCTTTGACTACCAAGCTCGAATGAGAAGTCATCGTGATAAGCGTGGGAAAAATCGATTCTGATAAATAGCGTTATAAAGTTTCATATCAGACCTATCCTAAATCGATATTTCAAGACAATAAATATATTTTTCGCCTCTATGGTTGTAACATTGAGTTTTCTCGAGAGTTTGTGCTTTATTTTACATGTATCGGTTTTGTTTGATAAGAGAAATATTATATATTTAAGTTCAAATATTAGATATTTCAAATTTCAAATTTATTTTAATCGATTAAAAGATATTTACATTAGGCAATATTTCAAAATGGATTTTTTATTATATTATGAAAAAGGAATTTACAATTTATTATGTCGATGGCAGAAATGTGTTGATAATAATGGTTAATATTTTGATGAATAAACTTTGTTTCTTATATCTTTTTTGATTTAGTTTCGTTATATATTAAAAATCGTCATTTCATGTGGGACAACCTAATACCACAATAAAGGACGCTTATCTCTAACCAAAGAAGATTTAAAATTCTATAAGATAGTACGGAATACAGAAATATTCCACTTTACCAAAAAATTTATTGTATTAGACTCTTAAGAAGGAACCTGAATTTTCTCTCCAATTATCCATATAATAGTATTTCATCTTATTAAGATACTTAATTCATCAAAAAATCTTAGTTAATCGCTCGAGAAAACTTCATTATTCATAAAACTTATTGTTTGGGGTACTACATAATTTGACCGAATCACAATTAATGTTTCGCATCACTATTTTTTTTTAAAGCATAAATCAAATGAATTATTTTTGATACGCCTGATAACTGGGGACTTGATACGCTGTGAATCGTCTACAGCAACATTCATTACAAAATATCCTGGTATAAGCATGACGAACCAGCTTCATCGATATCTAAAGCCGATATTCATCAAAGAAACCTCATGTTGTCAATATGCCGGGATTATAAAGAATTAAGATATTGTATGAAATTCAACTAAGTGTAAAAATTAATATCAATATTTATTGAAAATTAACAAATTTGCGTGAAATATTTCAAAAATCTTGAGTTTGTAAATGGAAAGAAAGTAACAAAAGGCCATAAATGTTTGGTCAACCCGAAAAAATTATTGGAGCTTGGTTGGTATGTTTTACCATATAGTTCTGATTTTTACCATGGAACTATCATTTATTTCGATCCTTGCAAAAATTCCAAAAAAAACATTCACCACAGATTCTAGAATAAATGTACACTTAGAGATCTTTGTGAAAGAAAGATTTATTTTCGAAAGAAAGATTATGGTATTATCTAAAATGAAGCTTCTATTTGTAAAAAATTTTTCTATAATTTTTAATTTTTAATTTTATAGCAAAAATATGAACTTTCAGGACAATCCAATAATTCCAGACTACTCCAGTTAATTGATAGCAAAGGAAATGTATTTCATACTAACATATAAGTGTTTTAATGCTCATCATTCAAAATACACACATTAATTCCTAAATATTATAAATATTTAATGATGTTCACATGTAATGTAAATAAATTTAAAATAACTATAAAGGTAACTCAATAAAATTGATAAAATATTCTCGTGCACTGTAAATCTAGAGACTACCCCCCATCCTCTCAAACACGTAAAATATAATAATGGAACAAAAGGATTGTTTTTATTGGTTGAATACTTTATTCAGAAAAGTAAATAATAATGTCTTGGTTTCTATTCAAGATAACAAAATTAAGATTTTATTGACTATATTAGAATTATATTATAGTATTTTTTTCAACTTTATTCTCTTAGAACTAAAGGGAACTAGTTTTTATTTAGAATGTTTCATATATTTAATTAGTAAGTATTTAATAATTTTGTATTCGAGGAAATGATGTTATAGTCGAAATTCAAAATTTTAAGGATCTTTCATCATTCATTGGTAAAATAGACCACAGTAACAGATACCAAAAATATAATTATGTATTTATTTTAATAAAATAAACCCCATATTGTGAAGTAATATGAACCATAATTTTAATGAGCATACAATTCTTTAAAAAATTTAAAATTATTATGATCAACAGTTTTTTGCGATTGTCAAATAAGAATTAAAATCACGTTGCAGTTTCTGAGAGCTAGCACGAAAACCGACAAAAATTAACAAAATTATCAGGATAGAGTCTTGATAAAACACTGAGGCAATTCTATTAATAATTATTCTTGTATTATACATTCGAATAACAGCCAACGAACGTACTCTACTAGAAGGCTCTCATGGATTTTTCTGAATAAAATTTGTCTTGTTTTCTCTTCAAGATAAACAATTTTGATTCTTGTTTTTGATATTTGCATTTTTTAGATTTTTCGTTTACAAATCTTAGAATTAACAAAAATAATCTGTATGATTTAAGATGAACAATTTTGGGTTGTTTAAACCGAATAGTGAAATTAATGTTTTATTAAATTGTTTTTCATTTTTTTCAAGAAAATAAGTTTAATTACAAAAATTTAATAAATTTGACAGCTGACTGATTAGTGGTGAAAGTAAACACCATATCAAAAAAGAAACCGAAAGATTACGAACAAATTTGTTTAAATTAATAAAATTTTATTACTCATTTTAATCTAACTTTGGAAAACCTGCCAAATTTCACAAAAACACTTCGTTAACTAATAAAAAACCTATCAAACGCATATTGGCGCAAAAAATCGTATAAACCTGAAATAATTGAACACTTTAAAAAATAGAATACTTCAATTTTTTTCTTTATCTAAAATCTCAGTAGTTAAGATAAGAATCATTCCTGCAACAAAGCTTATAAAAATAATAACTGATTAGAGACAATATCAGTTTAACAAATTCATTACCACAAAGAAGTTCTGTTTTTGAGAATTGAGAATTTTGAGAAAATGATTGTTTGAAAATATAAGCAATTGTTACATAAATAAATATATCTAAAGTTTCGAACATTTTTTAAGGAACTTTTAGATGAAATCTTTTTTATAAAATAACCTTTTTTAAAACTTGTTTTTATTTTATCAATAATTTGATTAGTTTTGTTTTTCCTTAATATCATTTATTTTGTAAGTAGTTTTACAACGTTGATTAAGTTTTAATTATTATAATTTGTCTCGTGAAGGTTGATGTGTAATATTTGAAATTGCAATATAATTATTTTCTCAAATGAGGTTTGATTCGTTTATCAAAGTAGCAATAAATTGAAGCATTGAAGAATGAGTAAAATTGTGAGATTTAATTATAAATATAACTCGAAAACCTTATGCACACAGTATACCAATAAACCGTGTAGATGAGGCATGTATCCGGCATCATTTGGACTATGCCAATGACTCAACAGAAATGCGGGTGATTAGCGATATGCATAGTTCATAGACCGGCTGTCTAAAATTCAGATTAACACAGAGTGAACAAATCGCTGACGATTTGGCAGCTATCGTATTTTATGTTAAAAATCTAGACATGCATATGCCTGAAATAAAAAGTGAAGACAAAGACTGTCAGATATATAGTGCGCCACATATTACAAGATATAAGAACTTAGTTTAACAGTATTGTATTATTTAAATTATGTTGTAATTTAACTAAATTTAATTTTTTTTATATAATTCAAAATTTTGGTTGACCATAATTAATTGCCGCTCTAAATTGAATTTGGATTTTCAATCAATTTTAATTTTATACATAAAATTTTTACAATATAATAAGTGAGAATTAATAATTATAAAAATTATAATTTAAGCTGTTTAATAAATTCTTACTATGCCAAATTTAAGCAAAATGTCCAACATTGAGAAAAGAATGATTAAGGCCTCCCACGAAGCCGGAAAATTAAACAGATGGATCGCAAATAAGTTAAACAGAAATAAAAGCTCCATAAGATATTATTTGAGAAATGGAGATAGTGTGGAGACTCAAGAGAAATTGAACTATTATACAATAAAAAAAATTCTGACAATTTTTGATCTTGAAACTTTATTTTTAATTTGATTTTAATAAAAGTATTAAAAGTATCTTTATCTTTGTTCACTTGTAAAAATGAGAATCCCTAAAAAATGAATAAAATTAAGACCTAAAAATTATTATTATTATTATTATTACTATTATTAATTAATTATTAATCAAAGAAAATATATAAAAAACAAACAATTGTACAAAAATTAAAATTAAAAAATACTAGGTTTTTAAAAATAGAAATCTAGCAAACAAATATTATACAAATATAAATATAGAAATAATTTAAAACAAAAATTTAAAAAAGGAAATAATTAAAATACAAAAATAGAAATAACCTTAGAAAATATAATAAAAAAGGTCAACCCGAAAACAAAAATATTCAAAAACAAAATCAGTCAGTGCGGAAACCTTTGGATCAAAACAACATATTTCCTGTCAACAATCAAGCTATTTAAGCACGAGCATTTTTCGAACAATTCAGATACAGCACACTACGGATATTAAATATAATATAGAGACAGATCGATCCACAGAATAATTCAAGTTCAAAAATACAGAGACGACTTAATTCGGAAATCGACATTCAAAAACGAGCCCAGAACATTCTCAACAATCAATATTTTATGCCCATTTTTACAAACAGTAAATTTATTTAATTATTATTAATACTTTTAATTATTTTTTTTTATTATTATTATTATTTATTTATTTTTCATATCTGGTAAACCGTTACAGTTTGCACAGATTATTTAAACTTATTTTAAAATCAACAATTCTTCCGATAATCACTATTTTATAGGATTATCTTCATTTTGTTTTCCCATCTTCCATTTTTCTCTTTTTGTTTGTAATTTACACAACAGTTAGGGTTGGTAAATCATTTCAGGGCCTTGCCACAAGTTATAGGATAACTGTGTAAGGATTTAAGGATTCTCGTTTAAAATCCCTTGTAAACTCACATTTTTACAAAAAAAATATTTGTATTTGATTTCATTTATTTTCATTTATACTATTTTATTTACGGTTCCGAATTACACTCCATAAAGCCTTCTGATAATCATATACGTTTATGTTAAGTAACCTAGAAGCCCCTTACCGATATTTGTAACTTAAATATAGTCACTTTTAGGGAAACTTAACAATAGCAAAAATCGTAAGCCTGGTCAAAGACAAAGATTTTGCCCAAAACGAAACGATTGATAATTCGCAAAACCAGTAAAATAAATAAATCGATTTCAAACTCGACAATTAAACATGAACTTAATTATTAACTCGACAATTAAACATGTAAGCAAGAAGACTATCCGTCGTGTTATCAACAATTCCCAAGTCTTAAAATACCAAAAAATGATGGTGAAACCACAACTGAAAGTTGAACACAAATTGAAGCGTTTGCAATGGGCGAAAACTAAAGTAGCATGGAGAGACGAATGGAAGCAGGTCATCTGGAGTGACAAAAAGAAATTTAATTTAGACGCAGTAAAACTTATAAAATCAAGCATTATTCGTTCAACAAGGCAGAACTACAGAAGAAATGTACAAGGATAGTTATATGCTCATTGGAATTTAGCACCACAACTAAACCAACCAAACGTCGGATTTTATAATACAATTTACGAATCGAATAAAAAAGTAACTATTATTATCATTATTATTTATTTAATTAATTAATTAACATTCATCTTGGCAATTTTATATAAAATTGCACAATATTGAACAATAGAAATTTTGCTTATATTGTTTTGATTCAATTAAGTACAGTATTTAATATGAGGGATGATAAATTTCAAACTCTTATTAGAGTTTGGTGATAATCCTGAAAACAATTTACTAATCTTTTGTCCTGATCAAACCCCAATTAAAATTGGTTGGCATGCAGATTATGTATACCGACTACAATTAAATCCTGAAAAAATGTTGGATTACTTTTGGATAAATAGAAAGGTACAAAGAGTAACCTATTGCGTATTTTCTTGATTTTGAAAATTTTATTCTTGGAGTAGAGCATTCATTCACAGATACAGAAATATTTCACAATTTGGCTAGATATTCAAAATTGTCTTATTTTGAGTTGATGAATTTGGTTAAAGACTGTTATCCATCTAGAGTTTTTATAAAAATGAAAATGGAGAATGATAGAATAAAAAATTATGAGTATGACGATAGTTTGAGATACAGTATAGATCAATATTGACTTGGAAAGTACGTAAAAATTTAAAAGTTTTACACAAGCTATATAAACAAGTGAGGAATTTTTATAAAACTAAAAAGGAAGAGATAAATAATAAATTTGAAATCAAAATGGGAGAAATGGGTTGAAGGTAAGATAAACGAATTTGATAACTATGGTAATCAAGCCGTCATAACTGCAAATGTGAATAGAGAACTTAGTAACAAAAATTCTTTAAGGTTTAAGAACAGGGAAAGAAAAACACACATCACTGGATTATTTTAAATTGGGCCCATGAAAGTTATGATGTTAAGTTAAATTTATTGAATACTATGTACAATTATTATTATTAGAATGGCCAAAATATAGGTACAATGAATTTCAGAAAGTTCTATAAAGAAATATTAAAAGGTATTGGTCGCAACAAAAATAAGCCTAAGTTACTATATGAAAAATTTGTAAGTGATCAATTAGAAATTGCAAGGAATATGAAATATATGATACTGGAATGTAATATTTATACATGTTATTTTACTTAATTTCGTTTTATGACTGCAGCTGCAATTACAGGAGGTTCAGGATCAGCAGATAGACAAACATTACTGGAGACTCAATAATCAATACTTCCAAGCCAGCCAGAAGAATTTATCCGATTCACTTCTGGCATTAAATCCATAGAAATCGGAGAATGATACCAGTTACCAATCGAATAGTTCTACCCTCATTGTATTCCGAATAACCCGGTGGCTCTGGCGCAAATGGAACCGTATTGCTTGTACAGACCTCTGGAAGTGAGTTTTCGTACTTCAATGTACAAGTTACTAGTGAAACTAGTCCAACTAATTTTAGCGGCTTACAGCCTCAAGCTGAATTTCTTGTGTATATAGACAATGACCACTTATATTCTTTTTGCACAAATCCTAAAAATATGAAAAACTTATTTACTGATATTTTTCTAAATGAATGTGATTTACACAATGGTTTTGATGCTACTGATGCTATGCATTTCCCTAGCACTGTGAAACTAGAACAAGTTGGAATGTATAAAGTAACTGAAAGATGTTCTGAAATACATGTTAAAAATTATAATCAGTAAGATGAATTCGAATATTCTTATAAAGCTCATTGTAAATATCCTCGTGATATTATAGAATGGAGAAACCAGGATGTATTGAGCACTAGTAAAGCTAATTAACCTATTAAGTTATACCGTTTCGATGAATTTAATAGGAAACATTTCTTACCTTTACGTAACATTATCAGTGGTATAATTGGTTGAAGATGTTTTCTAAAAACTGTTGGATTTCCAATGACACAACCTTATGCTATTAAAATAAACATACTGGTCAAAACACTTTATCACTATTGAGACTAATGGATACTGAAGAAAAGGAAAAGCGTTTTTGGTAAGGATCTCGTGGGTTTTTTATCATATATTGAAGTATGTAACTTACCTGATATAAATGAACATAAACATATGCCTGGTATATTTTTTTTAATTAAATTAATTAATTACCGTCTATTAGATTATTCCATGAAAACTACTAATATTTGGCAACAATTTTACAATGTTCCATCTATACCTTATTCAATGCCTATGTTTTACTATACATGGTTGGGCTGATGAGTCCTTAAAATGAAGCCGAAAAAATATTTATATTTCAATAAAATTTGGCATGATTAATTCTCACTATTTATAGGTCTAGAAAACT
>JBBMKC010196743.1:0-14627 GCA_037834085.1 Bipalium vagum | reverse complement strand
TTTGTTTTGTGCAATAAAATTTTTAAAAAGAATTTTTTATTCAAAACGCTCATTTTTTATGGGACACCCTAATATTTCAAATGATTTAGCGGTCTTTATAATTAATTTGTTATTATTATAATTATACCATTCTAGACTCTTTAATCGACTTATTATTCAAAAGGGTAAACGGATATGATATTGGCTAACCAAAAATATTAATAAAATGTGTATTTTTAAAATAATATCTGATTTTTACTGAGAAAAACATAAACAAGCTGTGGAATGAAGAAGAAATTCTCCTAGAAAAATGTTATATTGTTATTTAATAAATGTATTAAATACATGGTGTCAGTAAATCATATACCAAATAGAAAAGTTAATATCTCTGATGATTTTAATGCAAATCTAACTAACTTAGTTTTAAATATAAGTGTAATATCCATAATTTAAATTTTATATGAAATCAATAATATTCCAGTTTATTTGGATAATAAAATTCAAATTGTAATCCTAATGGCGAAATATGAGTCACTTATAATGGTAATTTGTGAATTAAAACGATGTGGAACAAAGAATATTCCAGAAAGACTTTTCATTACATAATTATACCATAAGTTCCTCAAAAGCGGCTCAGTTGAAGACAGTGTTCGTCCATGAAGGTCTTCCAAAATAATAGAAAATAAAATAAAATACGTTAAGCAAATTTTGGATAATGAACCTTCAAACAGTGTTTGGATTGTTGTCCCAGAGGCAAAATTATCCAAATATCAAGTACATCGAATTATGCGAGAGATCATTGATTATAAACTATAGATGATCCATAGTGTACAACATTTATATGAGGAAGATATGGACAAATGGATAAATGTTGGAAAAGCTGATCCCAATTCTTGAAGATTAAACAAACAATGGTAACATTTTTATTTCTTATGAATCAACTTTTCAAATTTCCGGATTTGTGGATGGGGATACGTAAAAGCAAACATTTACATTGTCGATCAATCGAAGAACAGGATTGAGCAAGAAACAAAGTCCATAAAAAAGAAAATCTACAGACAGTTTTTGATGGTGTTGTAAAAAGACTGAGAGGTTTATCATAGACTGGACTATACAGTCAGGTTTGGGGTCAACAAGAATTTTTAACTTTTTTGTATAAATAAAGGATTTTATGACAACTTCAAATCTTTTTACCGTTTTTTTCTTAGTCCATTTATTATTCATACAAATTTAAAAATTATTTATTATAATTATTATTTATTGTAATAATAATAATTATTATTAAATATTATTTTTTATAATTAAATGTATTATTATTAATTATTATTATTGTTATTATTATTATTATTATTATTATTAAATATCATATAAGGAAAAGAGAAACGAAGTGTTTGTTGTACATTTTAAATATATATAACTTTATTGATAGGACTTTGATCTATGATTAAAAATAATCTCGTTACATAGTTCAAGCTTGATGCCATCTATCATGTAGGACACTGACGGTTCAATTTTATTGCATGCGATTTGGGCCAATTCAAAATTGTAAAGATTTTAACGGAAAATCGATTCAACCTGGAACTATTTAGAGAGATTTCCCATTTGAGTTTCCCCCTTAAATAACGTTAATAACATTTTTAATTAGGAAAATAGAAGACCCATTCACTTGGCATCTGAAAAAGGTGATACTGATATTGTCAGATTATTGATTGAGAATGGATGTGACATTGAAGCTCTTGAAATGGTTATATTTTCCAATTATATATATTTTTCTTAAATCATTTCAGGATAATTGGGGACCCATTCATATTGCATCCTGTAATGGTCATTTTGACATTGTCAAATTATTGATTGAGAATGATTGCAATATTGAAGCTCTTGGAAAAGTTATTTACATATATTTATGATATTTTTTGTAATTAATTAAGGATAATTGGAGATCCATACACCTTGCATCTCAAAATGGACACTTTGAAATAGTTAAGTTTTCGATTGAGAATGGTTGTGAAATTGAAGTTCTTGAGAATGTAACTCACTTATTTTCCAATAAAATAATTTTATAAAGTTGTTCAGTATAAAAGGAGACCCATTCACCTTGCATCCGAAAATTGCCATTTTAAAATTGTCAAGTTACTGATAGAAAATGGTTGTGACATTGAAGTTCTTGAGACCGTTATTTATTTTTAAATAATTTATAAAAAATATTTTCATAAATAATTTCAGGATGATTGGAGGCCCATTCACCGTCATTTGTAACTGTATCCAATAATGGTGACTTTGAGATTGTTAAATTATTGATTGACAATGGTTGCAACATTGAAGCACTTCAAAAAACATTTATTAAATTTCATTATATAATATTTTTCAAAAATAAATTTAGCATAATTGGACACCTATTCATCTTGCTTCTCATAATGGTCATTTTGAAATCAGCAAGTTATTGATTGAGAATGGATGTAACCTGGAAGCTGTTAAAAATGTTATTTATTTATTTTCATTTCAGATATCTTAAATAATTTCAGGATGATCTGAGACCCATTCACCTTGCATCCGGGGATAGTCATTTTGAGATTGTAAAGTTATTGATTGACAATGATTGTGATATTGAAGCTCTTGGAAAAGTTTTTATTTATATTCACTTAACACATATATTAAAAAAATTATTTTAGGATGATTGGAGACCGATTTACATTGCATCCCAAAATGGACATTTTGAGATTGTTATGCTCCTGATTGAGAATGGTTGTGACATTGATGTTCTTGAAAAAGTATTTTTGATAAAAATATTTTTTTATAAATAAGTGTTAGAATACAAGCAGACCAATTCACCTTTCAACCTTAAATGGTCATTTTAAAATTGTTAAGTTATTGATTGAGAGCGTCTGTGATATTGAAGCTCTTGAAAATGTTATTTATTCATACTTGATTAAGATATTTTTAAATTAATGTAGAATAACTGTGCAGCCATTCACATTGCATCTGAAATTGGTCATTTTGAGATTGTTAAGTTATTGATTGAGAATGGCTGTGAGATTGAAGCTCTTGGAAAAGTCATTTATTTTCGATTAAGATATTTTACTTAAAATTATTTAGGATAATTTGAGATCCATTCATCTTTCTTCCTATAATGGTCATTTTGACACTGTTAAGTTATTGATAGAGAATGGTTGTGATATTGAAGCCGTTAAAAATGTTATTTTTTTTTCCAAAAATTAATTTAGGATAATTGGAGACCCATTCACATTGGCTCTGCAAATGGACATTTTGAAATTGTTAAGTTATTGATTGAAAATGGATGTAACATAGAAGCTGTTAAAAATGTTATTTAATACCTTAAGTATCATCATCAAATCTTATCAATATTAAGTTTGGAGATAGTTTTTTTAAACAAATTAAAACTAATTGTTCAGGGCTCTCTGAATCAAAGAATAAAGGATGGATCTTTGTCTCACAAAAAGATTATTTATTATGACAAGCAAATCCTCGAGGGTCTCTCGTACCTTCATTCCAACAAAATCATACATCGAGATATTAAACGTAATTTAAGTTAAATCTATGCCGAATGAGATGACACTTTTGAAAGTGGATGTTCTTATATTTCAACCGATAATATCACTTCAAAACATTAAGGATGCCAAAGATTCTTTAGTTAACTTTCCAAATATCATACTTCGTTTTATTCTTTGGAAGACGTTATATTGGCGTTATATCTTTGACCTATGTTTCTTCAAAGTGCTTTTTCTTCTTTAAAAATTCTAATTTTTTCTTAAATCTTCCTTAAATGATCAAAGGGTCATCTATTACTAAACAGATCATTATTTATGATTCACTTTTATTGTCACAACCTTTCCTCCCGCTCTCAACAACGTTTGGTTCTCTGACATCATTTCTTACTTGTGAACAGAATTCAATTATTCTTTCTAAATATTAGTTCCACCACTCATTTTTAAAATATTATTATTTATTTATTTAATTCATTCCTCACTGAAGTCTTATGGACATTCTTCCCGATATAAAATGTTTCTCTAAAGAAAAGATTTAAAATGGTAACTACTTTCAAAAAGTGTCAGTCTTGTCGAATAATAATTATCTTAATTCATTTGGAGAGACATTGTTTGTTTTAATTATCATAGGGGAAAATATCTTGGTCGATGTCAAGGATACAGTGAAAATATGCGACTTTGGACTGAGCCGATTTTTAGGAAGGCCTGGTCACAGCCTAGAAGACAATAGCAGTCAAATGTCTCTGTCAACGTCTTGCACTCTTATTGAACCCTATGAATCACAATATGAAGGGACATTAAGGTATCTGGCTCCCGAAGTCATAATTGAAGGGTCCTATTACTTTTCTTCAGACATTTGGTCATTTGGAGCAACAAATGTGGAGATGTTGACAGGTCTGTTCAAAGATCTTTTTATTGAAAATCTCTGAAAGATGTCATTCAACACTGAACGTTTCATTTGTCCAAAAATGAAATATCTGAGAATTTGACACAGAATTCTTTTAATTTTGCTGTTTTTTTCTTTTTATTGAATTTATTTTCATTGAAATCGTAACAAAAGCTTTTTGGAGGGGATAATTCTACCACCAAAGATTCTCTGTACATCATCTTCATTTGTTGTTATTTGTCTTTAAATTAAAATTTTATTAATTCTCCTTATTGATGAAGATTTTCTTTTGTAATTTAGGAAAGCCACCTTTCTATTCAGAACCCGAAGTCATCGACGCGATAGTAAACGAAAAGGCAATGTACTTTGATCCTCTGGAGCCAATTTCTCAGGAAATGAAATATGTTTTGGTGAGAGCCTTTCATTCGGAGCCAAAACTTCGTGCCTCAGCCCGTGTCCTTCTTCAATGCGAACTTTTTCTGCATCTTTCAAGACCATAAATTTCAACCATCCCGATAACGGATCATGTGGCACTAAACTAATTTAAATAAAAAAATTACGAATTTTGAAATTTTTTTCATATTTGTAATGGATAAAATGATTTGCTCTATATTCAATTTTGATGGTTTCAGAGGATAATGAACATTACTTAAATTATCAATATCAAAGAAAATATGTCATCCTGCTCTTAGTTAAAGATCAAAATGATTTAAGTGGTTTGAATTTCCAAACAACCAATTGGGTTAATAAGCCGCTGAAACTGATTCTAAATTAATTTCAATTAATAAATCAACAGGTCTTTAAAAATGTATATTTTATTACAAATCAATTATATAAACAAATCATTTTTAAATCATTATTCCAATCATAAATCATTATTCCAATAATTAAACTATTTTCTTAAACAACTAATTAATATATGCCTCACAAGGTTTATTTCTCTTATTATATATTTGTAAGCTGTTGGTTCGCCCAAATGCACTTCAAATAGAAATTTTAGGAAGGACCGCAAATCAACAACAGTCATCAAAATGACTGGATATTGGTGAAACTCAACATCATTTGTAAACCAGAGATTGCACCAAAAGAAGATATTGATGTCCACGATATATAAATTCACTACAGTTTAATCAATCAATGAGAAACTATGACATCAGAGAGATATTGTCAAGAACTCGATAAAGTACACTGCAAATTGCAGTCTGTATTCACTCATTATTCAATAAATAACATGCAATAATTCTTCACGACAATACGCGGACAGACATTGCAAATAATTCGTACAAAAGGTAAATGATTTGGATATAAAACTCTGCCTTATCCAATAATTTAGCAGAATTTGTTATACTGAATATAATTTCTTTATCACCTTTTCCATTATCTTCAATTGAAAATCTTCCACAGCAACATTTTAGAATACTTTTCGTGAGTTTATGGATTCCAGAAGACCGAACTTCTACGTTATTGGGATCAATAAATTTATTTCACATTGACAGAAATGTGTTGCTTGTCATCAATGATTTCTTGATCAAAGCTATAGTTAAAACACTAAAGGTCTAATTTCAGGGCAATTTGGCCGATTCATGAATATTTCTACAATGATACTCAGTTTTCATTAATCCACTCTAAGGTCTTTCTTAAGTTGCAGATTTCTGCCAGATCAGGCCAGAATAATACATTTTCATGCAAAAATATTATTTGTAGTAGACGCTTTTTTAAACATTGCTTAATATAAACATCCCTCGCCATTGTAGATGTTGTCACAAATGGAGCAAATTTTAAGCTGCATTCTGAAATAGGTTACCACTCCATAGATTTAAGACTGGACTTTTCAACAGAAATTACTGTTTGGAATTTTATGAAGTGGATAAAATCGAATTTCACATAGGTTTCATCATTCAAGAAAAAGCAGTGTTCCCAATTTTTTCTGATTATGATTTAGTCAATAATAAAGATTTTAATAATAGATTTTCGGAAGAGGGTTGATTTGCTGTAAGTAATATGTATTAATCTATATTTTAATTTTACAATGCGGAGTCTAACAGAAATTTTGTGTAAAATAGGTTTCATACTTTTCAATATTCTTTAAAGAAAAACGCAGGGATATATTTTTAAAATTTTAATAAGAAATTATGCTAATTAAAGAAAATAATAAAAACTAGGCAGAATTCTGAGTGGATTTGTTTTAATTAACGACTGGCATCGGATAGATATATAAATACCTAACCCTTTTGAAGGACAATTCAGGCTCTGTGTAGGCCACCATTTTAAAACAGGGTAAGAGAGACCTCTAGATTCTTGAAACTCTAAACGAGACTATGTTATGAGTCAACTATGTATACCCATCTATCTGTTGAACGAACATGCAGCATACTAAAATTATCAAAACAGAACTCAGAAACGTTTTTTTAATATCTTATCTACTTATTTTATTTTTTAAAAGTGGTTATATTTATTATGGAACTACTATTAAGTGTACAACTATGACTCAGACTTTATTTAATAAGAAAGCAAAGACATTTATTACAAATTTTATTTAAAAACATTTATTAAAAATATGTTCCATTGGAAGCTACAACCTTTGCCCATCTTTCAGGTAACGAGTGAATTCCATGAAAGAAAAACTCTGGCTCTGTTGATGAAACCAAGCTATCAATCCAATTTTGGAGGTCTTCCAGGGAACTGAACCGCTCTCCGAAAAGTCCTGATCGCAAAGAGCGGAACGGAGATGTCTGGTGAATATGGCGGATTAAGTAAGACTTCCCTTGTACCTTCTAAGTAATTATTTACAACTGAATTAACATGTGGTCTTGCGTTATCATGTTGTAAAATTATCTTTTCGTGTCTAGTCACCAATTCCGGTCGTTTTTCATTCAAAGCTTGCTTCAAACGAATTAATTGTGATCGATAAAGTTCACCAATTATTGTTTGAGAAGATTTTAAAAATCCATAATAGATCACTCCTTTCTAATCCCACCAGATACACAACATAATTTTCAAACCGTGGACATTTTCTTTCGTTGTTGATGGACCGGGTTCACCTGGCATCACCCAAGCTACTTTGCGTTTTGGATTATCATAACGAATCCATTTTCGACTCCTGTGATAATTTGATGCAAAAAACTTTTCCTTTTTTTGATTCTGAAGAAGGACATCACAAATTGTTTTTCGCCGTTCAATACATCTTTCTGTCAATTCCTGTGGGTTCTAAATTCTTAATTTTCGAATAATTTCTAAAGCTGTCAGATATTTTGAAATGCATTTTTGAGTCACATTTAATGCGACAGCCAGATCAGATTGTGTTTGGCATGGGTCTTCGTTCAACAGCCTTTTCAAATCTCTATCTTTACATTGTTTTTGTGACTTCTCATACTCCTTGTTGTTCGTATCATATTGGCCATTTCTAAAACGGCAAAACCAATCTTTACATGTGGTCATCGAAGGAGCTATGTTCTCCATAGGTATCTTGAAGCAAGCGGTACGTTTGCGCTGCAGTTTTCTTGGCAATAAAGTAATGTAGAAATACTTCCCGCAAATATCGTTTATTTGGGATGAATATTGCCATTTTGAATCGCTAAAATATTTAAACAAGGAATATTAAAACAACTGTCTGGTGATATTATTAATTATATGATATTTTTGTTTATAAATCAATTCAATATAATTTAGATATACATGCAAGCAAAATTTTTATTATTATTTTAAAAAAAGCCGGAGTCAGCTGTATAGATTAGATGAATAACCAAATATACCATTTATTAACATTGTCTTTGTTGTTGACTAATTTCAGACTTTGTTAGAGATTACCGTATTGTTTTGATCGTAATGAATGACTGTTTTTTTATTAAAATCTTTTATATTTGAAGACTATTGAAGTAAGTATGTATATGAAGCACATAAAGGATTAAGAAAGTAGACTCAAGGTTCTTTCATTTTAAAGTTTTCAAGTTATCTAGCCCAGTATCCAGTTTTTGAGTTCTGGCTCTACATGCACCGTGTATCCATGGAACCTCGGGATCCTGGTTCTACATGTTACATATAATTACACAATCAGAAAATTAAGAATGAACTGTTTTATAGTAATTGATTTTAATAAAATATGACTTAAATAAACTAAAAATATGTAGAATTTTATTAATTAAACATTATTTGTTATTTTGCCAAACTATATGTCAGAGAAAACCTAATTAGATGAAGTTTTTAAAATTATTTACATAAAACTAATTAATCAATGATATAGCTGCAGCATTTTGTTTTTGTTTTAAATGATTAATTAAATCTAAAGTAATATTAATTTTTAGCTTTACTTTTATAACTATATAATATGTTAATTAAATTTAAAGTGGTCAAAAAAGTGAAAAATATCAGTCTGTAAGTCTGGATTCTTAAAACATAAGAACATAAGAAATATTAAATCAACCTTAACAAGAGAGCTGCAGTGATATCGAAGTTCAAAGTACACTTTTAATGTCATCTTAAAGGGAATCAAATCATTTTAAATGACAGCTGTCTAAAAATAGTATAATAAAAAATAATTCATGTTTTTATTGAAAAAAATTAAACAAATGTTACATTTAATATAAATAGATCGCCTTCGGTTCACTAAAACTACTTTTGAGAATTTGAAAAATTTAAGTAATGAGTTTTCTTAGGAAAATAAATAGAATACAAACTTATGATTCAAATCTGCCTCATGAAAGATTAGACTGACTACTGAATCAATTTAAGCAGAAATAAAAAATAATATTTTCTGTATTTCGTGTGCATGTTACTCACATTTTTCTTTTTTGAAAGGTCTGATTTCCAATCCAATTAAGTGGATCACCAATGACACTATGATCTAACACGGACTTATACAAAAGAAAACTTTTGTCTTGAATAGAAAAACATACTAGAGCGAAAATCATTTCTGAATCGGAGTCCACTACCTTGATCCTACAGCTATCCAAAGCCAATGTGGAATAAAAACGTAAAACGGTTGATTTAGATGTCCTTATTCTAACATGTTATAAGTGATGTCTAAAGACTATCTTTTTAACTCATGAAGCCTAACTGCTTTCATTGTATATGGCCGGTGTGGATAAATGATATTTCGCAATTGATATTATGAGTCTTAGAAGAATAACATGAATGTCACAAAGATGTATGAAAAATCAAGGTTATTTAGACATTTAAGAATGGTTGTCAAACTTTTTTGGTCTAAACTACAATTTTTAAACAATTTTCATTATCAAATTGGACGAGAAAATGCCCAGTATAAGAATATCAAAAGATATTGGAACAAGGAAAATGAAGTTCCATCAACCAACCCAAAAAAAGACCTTCACCTGCAAAGTGTTACTAACCGTGTTATTAATTTTTAAAGGGACACTCCACTATGAATTGATATATGACACTATGCTACCACTTAACCAGACCATCTAAAAATATTCACATTTATCAGACCATCGATTCCAAAGAAGCTGAACTGGAATAGTGACATTTCCCTGCATTATGATAATGGTATACTGCACGCTTCATCGAAATTGTGATGTATTCCATGAAAATATGATCATTTGGTTTATCCCAGTTACTATGGCCTTACAGATTACCATTTATTTTGATCGCACAAAATTCCTTAAGCGAAAGAGTTTGATTTATTGTAAGCCATAAAACCATACCTAAATGACCTTTTCAACCATTAAAGTCAAAGAATTTCTATCATTGATAAAATTTTCACTTGCCCGACAAAAGAACAAAGACTAATTCAAAAGATTGGATCACGTTTCACTAAGTATTTTGATTTTTCGTAATTTTCACTAAATATATTTTCTAAAAATTTTAATGATTTTAAATACCTTTTTGTGACCAGATCTCGTGGTGTTCTGGTGTGAATTTAAAATTCAAATCATCAAATCTATATTTCAATAATTCTAATTAACATCATAAATCGATATCCACATTTAACTATCCAGCAAAGAAAGCTTCTGCATCTTTATCAGATCTATGTCTTCCTCGAAAAACCAGACGGCATCATTTGTATAATAATTGACATCGTCTCCCGTCAGCTTGCGTGAAAGACAGATTTTCGTAGCCTCAAATCCGCCGAAATTAAAGTTGGCAAACTCTTCCATCAGACCGGTAAAATCGAAGTTCTTAATATCGGGAAAGTCTTCCAATAGATATCGCTTGTTCATCAACAAAAGATGGAAATTCATATTGTCATCGTTGGATTCTGGAATGACCTTTTCCTTGATGAGAAACTGTTTCAAAAGCACTCCAAAATTCATCAAATTGTCAAAATTGGAATTGTCCACTGGCTGGAAAATAATAACAGGAAAAACCATCACCAGTAAATATAGCAATCAAATCCCTTACCTTTGTAAACAAGCACGAAACGGCACTGTGGTCTTCTTCCCAGAATTCTACACCTTTGAAATTGATTTTGAAATTTTTGAACAGATGTTCATTGTTCTGTTTAAATTGATTGATTTTTTCAATGCAATTCTTGATTTCGTTATCATCGCTCAATCTCATTGTGACCAGTGTCAAGTGTAACTTATGAGGCCGACGAAATGCACGTTCTTTGATACGACTTTCTTCTTTACAAGTCTGGAGAAATCTTTCTTTAAATGATATGAAGACCTTATGAAAGTTTTCGTCTCCAATGGGAATCGACAAGAAATGGGTTTTAATGGAATTTAATTGCGACAATATTTCCGTCCAAGCGTTGTGGATGTTTTCACATGATGGACCCTGCACAGTGACTGTTGAACTGTTATCTCTAGGGATTATGATGGTGGTTTGTGTGGACGATTGAATGCTTTTGATAACGGAACCTTTTTTCCCGATGATTACTCCGAATAACTTCGGGTCAATGTCCAATGAAGCGAAGTATGTATTGTTTTTCTTACCGTACTTCAATGCTGATATTTCATAGATATAGTTCTCGGAACTTCTCTAATAACATATTTATGTTAATATTGACAGACTACTTAACAAATCTTACTGGCGTTTCTGAAGAATTCATATTATGAATTGTAATTTCCAAGAATTTATATTATATGAAATGACAGCCAATCAGATTCCTTATATTTTTAGGAACATATTTTCCAAAATTTAAAAATCAATAATACGCTGTTTTCAAATGTATGAAGTCATTAATAACATTCTTTGTTATTATATTATTTTGTTATAATAGTAAGTAGGATTTGAATTTAAATGTTTTAGTGAAAACTTTTAACGCTTTAAATTTTAATAGTAACTATTGAATGGAAATCTTATAATTTTCACTATTGTAAATAAAATCACAGGTAAAACTTTTATTAAAGCAAGCAGTGTTAATTATAAAATACGAAGTGTTATTTCATTTAATGAGAATTTGAAAGACTGAACTATTTTTGTAGACTGGTTGTTGTGGCAACTGGTGTGTCAACGAAAGTATTTATTTTTTATAATAATTTACAGTGACTCCATGAGGTATTCTTAATTTAGTGGAAATAACGATTTATTAATATCAAGAAATATATTTTTCAGAATATAAGATAAAGGAAAAAAGTATTCGTATAATTCATTTTTAAGTTTAAAGCATGTTTTATTAATCAAAACCTGTTAAATTCTTGGATAGGTTAATGGAAAACTTTAAAAATTTATTGGATCTAGGTAGTTTTCATAAAAATTCCAAAAGTGATTAATTTTATTGGCATAAAAGGAAAGTTAAGGAAGTGTAATATATAAATTATTAATTAGTAAAATTGATGCTTAGGATTTTTAGCAAAGATCCAACAGTTTTTGTGGATTTTATTACTGAACATAAGCAGGTTTCAGAAGATATAGGATACGATAAGGCTCGGATGGTGAGAAGATTGTGATTCCATTTGTTTGGTTTCCCAAAAGCACAAACCGCAATAATTGTGGTAATACAGAATTGTTAATAATAATAATGAAATTAATAATGGTAATAATATAATAAGATTAATAATAATATTAATTAAAAAAATAATTTTTTATTATTTTAAAAAGTCATATCAAAATCTCGCCGTCTAATTAGGCTAATGGGATTTTGACATATTAGGACAGTTTAATGGAGTCTAAAAGGATCTGTCCCTTTGTTGGGGCTGTGAGTTTTAATTAGTTTTTTTCTTGTTTGATCAAATTCTATCTCGGTGTGGTATTGGTTTTATTAAAATTTTATTTTTATTAAATTTGGTTTTATTCAACAAAGGCGAAGAATAGAAATTTGATTGTTCCAGTAATTTAATTTCAATTTTCTTCAATATGATAACGATGCCAACGGATTTACCAAGGGGACACAGCAAGTTTGGGAATTCCTTGGGGACCTGAAAAAGACCTAGTTGACGACCCGGGAACTTCTTGTCGCTCCTGGTGTGAGTATCTTGAAATTTGTTTTATTTTCTTTATCTTTATGATTAAACTACACTTCATTTTACTCATCTTAAATTTGTGATTTTGGATTATTTGTGTTTGTTTTCTTTGATTTTCAGATAAATGAACGTTTTGATTTTGAGATAATTTCAATTATTGATTTTAGACCTTTGACGATTTTGATTGTGATTTTACAACGAGTGTAACAATTGTTTTTACAATATTCAATAAAGTTTTATCGTGATTATTTTGATTCAACTGGTGTGCGGATAAAGTATTATTGTGGGAGTTTTTATTGAGTTTAACTTTGTACATAAACAATAGAATTACAAGCACAACATTGTTAAGTGAGGATTTACTGATTGAGGAGTGAAAGTTACTTTTATAGTGTATAATAGTAAGACAATTTGAGCGAAATAGCACAAGGTGCATATTACGATATTAATGTGACCAGAAAGACCTACAATAATTAAGTAGATATAATTAAATAAGGAGTTGAATTAGAAGATAATTTAAAAAGCCATAAGCCGAGTAAACAGGCTGTTGGATAAAGAATCAGTCACAACTAGACAAAGTAAACATTGATGACAAGATACAATGTTTCAATTAGTATGATTATTTGAGATAATTGTGTATAAGTGAAACAACATCATGGTTAGCATTTATTAATACAAAAATTAATGTGATTCGGAAAGTGAAGAAACAGAAAGATTAAGAATTGAAAATGAGGAGCTCTGAAAACAGTTGGCCGGTATGAGTGGTAGCAATGTCAGTAATGTTACAGAATATAAAAGTGTTGAATACATATATTGGGAGAGGGATTCGGATTGGAATGTTGCGATGGTTTTGCTAGATCCGAATCAATATAATCATGCATAACATCCTATAACATTAAGAAGGGAATAAATATTTTAAAAATTTGTAATCCAGTTTAAAGAAGGTAGTCTTTTATTTTTTATGAACATATAGTGTATTGGATTAGTTTATATGTAATCCTATTTATGAAATCTGAACAAAAATAATTTTAATACCAAATCTCTGTAATTTTCTTAACTTATTTAAATAATACTAATTCTAAGAAAATATAACATAATTAATTTCTTATATTTTTTATTCGAAGGCGTTTTAGAAAATGAAATCCATTGCACTATTTGTTTAAATAATCATTGTCCTTAGTAATCGATTATAGTTTATTTAAAATTTGAATAATGACTGAAAGTGAATTTAGTGGTGAATCTCAAAATCCCGAATATCAAGATGAATCATACGCTAATTTTACTAATGAAGAATTGCAGGAATTACTTGAAGATACATTGTACATATTAATTTCATTGAAAGTTACATTTACTGTATTATTCATATTTAGAAATAGAAATGAAAAAATAAAATCCGAAAATTTGATGTTTGACAAGTATTTAAAAAGAATCGAAAAGAAGCAGGAAGCTGCAGACGTTGATCAACAAGGTATCTAAATTTATAATAATTATAAAATAATGACATTTATGACCCAATTAAAATAAATGATAAAATATTAATAATCAAAATCTGTGATTGTTTTATTTTTACCTTGAGAATAGCCGATACACTATCAGTAGATGGAGCACCAGCAAACCCTAGATTAAATAATAGAAAGAGATCGAAAAGTCGAAGTTCTGCAACAGAACGAACACTTAAACTGACAGCCGAACAAAAATGTGAAATCGCTCAATCAGAAATCGAACAATATCGCCAAGAAATCGAAAAGAATAAAGTGGAATCAGAAAAGATCCTGGATACATATAAAGTATAAAAACGTTTGTTACATGAGCTATATGAGAAAAAAATAACTAGAATTAATAATAATAATTTTTTAGAATAATATAAAATATAAATAATTCGCAATAATTAAGAATAAT
>JBBMKC010196732.1:0-14633 GCA_037834085.1 Bipalium vagum | reverse complement strand
TTTTGTATTTAAACAACACTAATTTAACATCTTAACCTGTTTAAATTACAATAAATTACTTGACTAGTACATGAACTAGAAATTGCACAATGAAAAAAATAGAAAATATTGAATCGATTTTGACATTAATAGCTTTAACAGAAATCGAATTGTCAAAAATCAAATTGTCAGATATAGAATTGTCAAATATCGAATTTTCAATAAACGAGATTGCTATGTAATTATTTTGGAGACAGTCAATTTTAACAATTATGAAAAGCAAGATAATAAATCACATTCATTTATTTCGATATTAAGAGTTATTATTTCTGTTATTATGTATTCATTGATTACATATTTTTATTTATTTTCTGATTTTATATCATTATTATCATTATCAATATCGCTTAACAAACATTTATATATAAATTTGAAAATCAAAGAATTAGTCGATTAAATTTTCAATTCTTTGATAGTAATATTATTCATATAAATTATAGACAATCAATAATATACGGACACAAATCGAAAACGAATATTGATTTTTAGAATAATCAAAAATAATTAATATTATATGTGTAATTTATGAAAAGTGTACTATAAATTTAATAAATTTCGTTAAATTATATCAAATAAAACAGCTGCTGATCCGGCGAACAAGAGATTAAATGAGGTTAACTTTTCACGAAAATAAGTGACATTTATCAGTAATTTTTGGTTAAAACTTCAAGGAATGTTAATTTTACATCTTTCATATGATTGGTTTACGTCGTAAAATATTAATAATAATTATTATTATATTAATTAATTCCTCTCTTGTTGTCAGTAATATAGAATAAATTTTATCAAGGTATCATCTAATAAAGTTTAATAATTTTATCTTATTAATAAAGAATAAATTTAATTTTTTTCAATGATGACATTAAAAATATTAAAAAAAAATTATTTATTTATTAGTTGATAGAAACGAAATCATCAAACCAGATTGCCTATTTCCCAATTTACCTTTTTTATTTCCATAATCTTTCCAATTAATATCATAATTGTTGCTATTTTTATCAAATGAAATATGTAACTTTAGCTTGACCTTCCTAACTTCTCACTTTGTGCTCGTTAAATTTAAATTACTCAGAAAATATATCCGCTATTGAATCAAAACAGTTACAAAAAACTTTATCTTACTATCGTGAATCAAAATAACCACAATATCATTTATTGTCTATAACCTTTAATGAATCAAAATAATCTCCTCTAAACTTTATTTTAACACCGTGAATCAAAAATAGCCACAATATCCATTATTTCCAATTAATTGTATTTAATAAAAATAAAACAAAGTCAATCTAATGTTAATGACATAATCGGTCAATAAGAAATCACAAGGATCACAGGAAATAATATCAATTTTAAATGTTCAAATTGATGAAAATTAATAAATCACAAAAAGAAAATTAAAACTAAGATAATAATTAAAAAATTATCGGTCTCACCAATGACTTATTGAAAAATCCTGTTGCATTATTCTGTCAATAAAAAAAATATGGCTATAATATTTACACAAAACAATAGATCTGATGATAAAATCTTCCAACGAAAATATCTTTTTCCAATTATCAATTGCTAATTCAATTCTTCCAATGCAAATAAATTCTTAAATCAGTGGTAGTCTGAAAAGGCTGTCTTTTTCTTCGGCGGATTTCAAAACGAAATTTTCGTCTTATATAGTAGTAGAGATTGGCTGAAGAGAACTAATTGTTACTTTTGGAATGCTTTTTCCTCCAATAGCCTAAAAATTCAAAAATTATGTTTCAATTAAAATATCTCAATTTCAATATCTCAACGATGAGAATTGCTAAAATCTTAACCATAAACTATCAATTATTATCTCTAAGGCGGGATAAATCATTTTTATTTTAGACCTATTATTAATAATTAATTAAGTTATTGCTACTATTATAGATCATCAGCGGTCGTGCCTTTGGCGAACCCAACATAATAATAAAATCTGAAATAAAAAAATTTTCAATACATGTAGAATAAAATAAAATAATTATTAATGTTTTATTAAACTATATAATTAAAACTATAATTATTAGCCAATGCGAGATTTCTTTTAGAATGTTTATTTCTTTCAAAAAGAAACTCAAGTTTCATTTAAAATGTTATTGTTTGTTTAAATAAATGAACAATTTAACTAAGTCAGTCTTAGCTACTTTATAATTCGAAATTATTGATAAAAAATGATAATTTCTTGAGCTAAACAATTGTTGAAACCAACGATAACTTTTAGTTTGATTATTCTCAGAAAAACAAATAGAAAAATTTCCAGTAATTATTTTAATATAAATAATAAAAAATAAGGCTAAATTAATTTATTTAAACTCTCAGTACTGAGCTAATTTTAAATCAATCCATTTTTCTACATCGAAGATATAGTCGACTACATAAAGAATTTAATAAAATTTTCTTTATTTATTATAATAAAAATTAAGAATAATAAAATCCGTAGAACAATTTGTGAAAATGATACCTTTGCACTGTCTTAAATAATTTTTCAATGTGAACTCATTTACTTCAATAATGTTGTTTTAAGTTTTAAGTAATTATTTTAATGTAATGAGACCAGTTATCAGCTTGCTTTTCGTCCAGAGATGATTTTATCCAAACCAACGAAGAATAAAATTAAACAATATGCATTATTTATCTTACAAGACCTTTTTATACAAAATATTAAATCTATAAATTGTAATTGAACTCGAACTTTCTTCACGGTTGAACTCTAATCGAAATTACTGATGTCACTCGAAAATGATAAGTCAATAGCAAAAAAACAATAAATGAATAAAAACACTTGTCATGATTAAATCACTCAGTTTCTTTATATTAGAAAATCGAAAGACAATTGAGACAATCGAGACAATCGAGACAATCGAAAGTCTATTGAGATTGCCCAACAGTTATCGATTTTCTTATAATAATATTATAATTATTAGAGATAGTTATATAAATATATGAATTATAAAATATATTTCCATCTCTAGTATATGGCTCCCACTAGCTCCCCTAATAGTAGAGCCTTGTCTTTTGGGTACATCGTAGTATTCTTACATTCTTCTCTCATGCAATCTCTTACCGATATCACATCAATATTTTCACTAACGGCATTAATTCTTTTATTTCCACTCATCCCGTGATTACTTTCGTAAAATTTCCTGTTTCTTATCTGATTTCTATTTAAATTTGTGTAGCACTCAGAAGCTTGATGACCATTTCTTCCACACCTTTGACATTTGAAAACTGTGCAATTCCTTCGTGTGTCCTGTTTTTCCACATCAAAAGCTTAGAATTTATGAAGGCCCTTCCCACTAAGTATTATAATGTCTATATATATAACAATGAATAACATGAAATAAAGAAAATGTTTAAATCAATTGAAAAAATATTTAAATATGATAAAACTAAATATAATAAGATAATAAGTTATATATATTATATAACAATGAAACAAAATCCGATTCCATAAATTGTATAATTATTATCTAATTGGTGTAAATTTGAATTTAAAAAACACACTTTATCAGGTGTTTTATGATTTTGAGTTGAGAACATTATAAAAGAGGAATAGATTATTCAAAACAAGTAAATATTAAAAATATAAATAGAATTATGGTTGAATGAAATATAGTTGAAGGTGAATATTTTAAAGGAGAGATCTCAGTTAATAGTTGATTTTCCAAGAAATACAGTTAAAATAGATACAGAATGATTCACTGGCTTTTAATCCACATCGGTAGTCATATAGTATGCAAGTGTGCACCTGTTCTTTTGTCATCGAGGATATTACTCACTTTTACTTTTTTAGCGTTTATTTTTAGTCCAGTGATTAAAAATTTATTTTCAGATTAGAAATCAATAGGGATTCAATAAAAAATGCCACATTCGCTTTTGACGACCTCTTGGGATTGACTCAGAGAACTTTTGTTAAAACCCGCGTATATTCCAGTAATTATGAAATATCGAAATTTATATTCAATATTGTGTTTTGATATTAAAGATCAAGCATAAAATTTATATTTAATTAAACAAATTTTAACGGTACATATTTAAAAGAAGTCTTTCCCAAGAAAAATAATTTTTTTATTTTAAAAACGATTTATCGAGATAAAAAAACAAAAATATTATATATTGTAACTAAGGCAGAAGTGTAGTGTTTTTTTTAATTAAACTACTTTCTTTATAAATGCCTTTAACTTGTAGTTATGTTTACGTCTTTCCATTTGGGCATCTAAATTGTCATTATAGAATATTATTAGTGGTGTTTTTTTAATATTTGTTCATTTATAAAATGTTGGACGTTTAAAAAATTGAACATATTAGCCGAGACTGTCCAGAGAAGAAAATCCCTAAGTTTTGATGTGGAAAAACAGGACACACGAAGGAATTGCACAGTTTTCAAATGTCAAAGGTGTGGAAGAAATGGTCATCAAGCTTCTGAGTGCTACACAAATTTAAATAGAAATCAGATAAGAAACAGGAAATTTTACGAAAGTAATCACGGGATGAGTGGAAATAAAAGAATTGATGCGGTTAGTAAAAATATTGATGTGATATCGGTAAGAGATTGCATGACAGAAGAATGTAAGAATACTACGATGTACCCAAAAGACAAGGCTCTAATAGTAGGGGAGCTAGTGGGAGCCATATACCAGAGATCGAAAACGATTATCCTCAAAGGATTGGGACTTATCAAGAAGTGACGCGAATGGCAGAGAAAGTTTATAGATTTTAAAAAAAGCAGTTTTAGGTTAAAGATTTTAAACAAGTGAATGCGATTGCAGAAAGTGAAGAGACAGTTATTTCGTATAACAGAATGCAAGGGCGTCCAATTGTGAGAGTAAAAGTGCAGGATTTAGAATGGGATATTCTATTGGATACGGGAGTAAGAATTGATGTAATGAGTTCAAAGATTGCCCAGAAACTAACAGATCCTATGATTCAACATTATAGTGAAAAACTGAGATGTGCAAACGACAGTTATTTAGAGACAAGAGGGTCAATAAATGTAGAGGCCAGAGTTGGTCAACCTAGAAAAATAGTGAATTTTATAGTTGTAGAAAGTGTCACTCCTGAATTGATAGGTGGAATGGTTTCTTAAAAAAATCTGATATGTTTCGAAGCAACAATACGAAAGTAAAAACAACAAGGTGGGAGATTTGGGCAATACGCTATGTAATGTAGAGGGAAGATTTGGTAGAGCAATAAAGAAAGGAGAACGGATGTAAAGAGCATTGAAATTATTAAATGTTAATAAAGATTTCAAATAACGAAAGATAATTGAGGTAAACGAAGACTTGTTCATGGCAGATAAATGGGACATTGGATGTACCTATCTGACAAAACATACAGTAAAAACGAAAGGTGAGCCAATTAATTTAAAACCAGTCAGGCAACTAATTAATTTAGAAGAAAAGATAAACGAGACATGTCAGACACAGCATGAAGAACCGAAAATGGGAAGAGTTAAGACAAAGATTTTAGACGCTTTAACAAGAAAAAAGCGTCAGCTACAGACGGAATTGAAAAAAGCTAAAATGTGCAAAGATAAGAGGTTTCAAAATATCATTTGGTCGGCTCATCACATGTTGGCACATGCTGGAGGTGAGAAAGTTGCCTATTATATGAAAAACAATTATACAATTCCAAATTTGTAGGAAAAGGTTCACGAGATCATCATGTCAGAGATATAAAGTCGTCACAACAAGGACCAAGGAAGAGGTACAGTAGATAGAAGCGTCAGAACCTTTTGATGACATATATGTAGATATATTTGGGCCTCTAAGAGAAACTAACGGTAGGGAAAAATATATCCTTGGTATTATAGATAAATATAGCAAATATATTTCTTTTACCGCGATTGTAAGACAAGATGAAAACGCCGTGCAAAAGATAATTATAAATATTTGGATACTGAAGTTCGGAAATCCAAAAACAATAAATGTAGATTGTAGTAAAGCATTTGAATTTAAAGGGGTGAAGGATTTTGCAAAGAGAATTATTGTCAATCTCTGTTTTTCGAATCCATACCATCACAACACTAATTGTCAAATAGAAAGACAATTCAGAACCGTGTGCGATTTGTTAAACGCAACTTTAAGTGAAAGAGGTACAAATGACTGGGCCAAAATCCTACCGGACGTAGAGTTTGTTCTCAATTCTACGCTACAGAAAATAATCGGAATAAGTCCAGCTGAAATGGTGTTTGTTAGAAAGATCTACAGAGATAGAATATATAAGGCAACTGAGGAATATATTTAAAAAAATGATAATACAAAGAGGACATTTGCCACAGGAGAAAAAGTGTTAGTGAAGGCCTAAGCTCGAGGAAAAGAAAATGAAAGATATGAAGGACCATATGAAAAGTCCAGTACAGGAGATATGTCTTACAAAAGCAAAACGGAAAAAGAATTTAGAGAAATGTCGAGAAAATTTTTAAAATTTTGAGAACGGGGGAGGAGGCTAATCAGACCTGGGGAATTTTTTAATTATTTATTTAATTATTTTAAAATATTTAAAATGTATTTATAATGAAATTTTAAAAATAAACTTATTTTTAAAATTTAAAAAAAAGGAATTTCCAGGTCTCAGAAAATTTGTTTAAATATAATTGTTTATCACTTAATAAATCTATTCAAAAAATGAGTTGTAGTTCTAATTATAAACCGATTGATATAACAGCATATATTGTAGATATTGTGTTTTTATTATTTTAGGAAACATAGCAATATAGTATGTGAAGTGTCCTTATAAAGTTTCCAACAAATTTCCTACAATATTGTCTCAAAAATTGTTCTAATGTAATCAATTTTCTTGAAAAGTCAGTATTTATATCTATCAACATTATATAAATATTTTTTTAAGAAAAAAAATAAATTGTCAAATAATAAATCAATAGTTTTTTGGATATTAAAATAATATTTTTGTTTTCGTCTTTACAAACATTTATTAGGTTGTCCAGTATGAAATTGCGGATTTTTAATATTATTTTAAAGAAGTCAGAAACAGCTTGTAAATAAATTTTATTAATTAAAATATTTCCCATCGCTTTTGACACACTGTTGCCATCGAGATAATAACTGTTTAATTCCTTTTTGGTAAAACTCAGAACTTCTTGAATCAAAAATTGAGCGATGTCCTTTTCCATGGCACCTTGATCCTGGAAATTTTTAATAGCCAGAAATGCATCCATATGCTTGAACAGGTGGTAATGTGTAGGTGACAAATTGGTAAATAAGCCGGATGAGGGAAAAATTCGTACTGTAAGTCATGTAATTTTTTAAAGGTCACTTTAGAAACATACGGTCTTGCATTATCCTGAAGCGAGATCGGCTCCTTGTTTATTTAAATATAAATTACAAATAGTATAATCAATGGTATCAAATTATTAAGAATTGTTATTAAAATTATTTATTTTGATTACAAAAAATTAAACTAATCGAATAAAAAAATTGACAAAATAACTTTAAAAATTTGTTTAATAATATAAATGTCACTCGGTTCCAATTTTCTGATATCTTGCTTCAATTTATTTCGATCTAATTGATGTTCAAAACAATTTTTCAAAATTCCGATTTGTGTTAACACAAATCATTTCAATTCCGTATTCACTTTTTTCCTAATCACTTGATATGAACTTAACTTCCTTTTTCTTTCGTATTAACGGTACATATATTTCTGTATTTCTTTCTGAATGTATTTTTCTTTTATTTTTTTCAGTGTGATACTACAATTTTTGTCAATAAGATTTTATAAATATAAAAAATTATAAATAAACAGTGTGATTAAGAGGTTACTATCCAGTTAGTGTGTAAAATATTTTTTTACAGAAACGTATGTAAAACTGTTTAAGAGTGATTATCTAACACAAAACATAAGTACTTTCATGCTTAACAAACTTCTAAATATAGAAAAAAAATTTAATCAACGTGTGTTAAAATTAATTTCCCTCTGCTTTAGAATATTCTTCACATCTGGATAATACATTTCAATAATTCTTACGACAAATTTTTGTTTTCATCAATATCTTGGAATGCTTCAGAAACAATCTGTTTGAGATTATCAAGATATAATGGTTCTGAAGTTCATCGGAGTCAAATCTTGAAAATGAGGAAAAATATTTATGAGGCCGCGATATTCAGTTCATTTTTGTTTAAAGATTTCATCAATAATATTTCCAACAGATATTGAAAACTACAGGGGAGCATAATTCTGTGTTTGACAGTCTTCATATAACTACAGTACAGTTTTGGTTTGCCAAAATTTATTAGAATCTTTAAAACAAATTTCTATCCATGATAGTATTCTTTCGTTTGATTCTCGTCAGTTTTATGCAATTTTCAACTGTCTCCTCGAGCTCTGTATCCGTTGCTTTGTCCTCGGATAGTTTCTGCAAGAATCGAAAAGATTAAAAGCATAGTTATGCGGAACAAAGCAAACTAGCTCAAGATCGAGATTACATTGATCTGCACTCTGATCTGCATAGTAACTTTGAACACCATGTACAGTCTGCTCAAAAAGTATATCTCCACTTACAAGAGAATGAATAATTTTAACTATTGATTTATTCTTTAGTTTTTTATTTAAGTCTAATTATTATTAACAAAAAGCGAAATCTAATCATTTATTGCATGATTAATTAAATTTTTTATAACGAATTTATTTACTAAATAAAAAATCAAGTCTTTCAAAAAGTATATTCCCACTTACATTTAGTACAAAAAATTTATAAACTTCCTCTTATCAATCAATTTATCCACCATTTTTCTTAAGAAGATCACCAACTCTCTTTTTTATCAAGTTCATACTAAGCTTTTAATATTACCTCTGAGTTCAAAAATGAAAATTATCTATTTTCTGAATATACACTCCTAACCAAAGCACATCACACATTCTCCATTGGGTTAAGAACCTGACTTCTTGTTGCCTAATCTAATACGGTAATGTTGTTTTCTTTAAACCACATTTTGTTGTTCTAGAATCTTGAAATTTTACAAAATCTTGCTGAAATATTCCCATATCTCCCCTATAATATATCCATTTAGCAGCAAATGAATACCTAATAGATCCTGGTATTTGGATGAGTCAAGATTGCTGTAACAAAAAATTATATCTGTGTATCCGTTAAATCCAGAAGCAGCCGAAACCATAACCGAACCTTCTTCATATTGCCTTTTAGAGACCCACAACTGTTGCTTTTGTGGGTTGTGTCAATAGTTAGCCCAACCATTGGGACCATACAGGTTGAATCTTTTTTGTCATTGAAGAGTACATGCAGCCATTAGTCTTCTCATGTTTGATGGTTTTAAGCCCACCTTAATCTTGTTCTTTATGATATTGAGTTAGGAGGGGTTTTTTCATCTTCTGGTTTTTAATGAAAGGGTACGTGAACATAATTATAAATTGTATTCTTACTCACAGCAACGTTCAAAGTAGAATGATATATTTTTTGCTGATTGCCATAATTATTTGTCTGTGTGTCCTTTCATCAATAGCCTTTGGTCTTCACATCTTCTTTAGAGATTGATTTGTTGTCTTTTTAAAAGACCCTTCGTCTATTTAAATTTTCTTCCAATTCAAGCCACAGATTTACCTTTGTTATGGAATACTGTCATTGCGCCTTTTTACTCTAATGTAAATAAAACATCTTTTCCCATATTTAAAATTTTAAAATTGCCACTTATCGGTTGCTATCATGGTAAAAATTAGGTAATTTAAAGTTTTGTTAAGATATTTTAAATGATTACCAATAAAAATATTTCAAGTTGAAAGTGAGAATATAATTTTTGAACACCTAATAATAAAAATATTAAAAATTAAATTTCGGTTTTTTTATATAATTTTTCTGATTTATTTTTTACTATACTAGATTTGTAACTGCATAACATCATACTTTGTACCAGATTATTAGAAATTAGAACTATTTTAATTTTACAAAATTCCATTTTTCTAGTGGTAATATACTTTTTGAGCAGACTATATATAAATACTAATTGCCCTTAATTTTCAATTTTTTATTTGAATTTTGATATGGATTGTAATTCTAAAAAATTTCTTTAATATTAATTAATATTGGCTTGATTTTGAGATACTTATAAACATTATGTCCTTGAATTTTTGATTTAAAATTTAGTGTTAATAATTTTGAAATTTTAAACTAAAACAGATTGTTTAAATATTGTACAGTCTTATTGAATAATTTCAAAATACATAGATTATTTTAGCGTTAATTATGAGTTTTCCAGAAATTTTATGTGGCAATATTTTTAGCATTGGTCATATGTTTATCAGTCTGAAATATTCTGATAATGATCTAAAATGGATTTTTACTCCCATCACCAGTGTTTTGGTTGTAATTGAACTTCTAATAATCTTTAATTTTTCTAAGGTCAAGAAAAAGCATATTAATTTTGACAATATTATCCAGAATGATAAAATCGGATGCTGGATAATTATTTTGTTACCAATGATGATTAATTATCATAAATCTTACTCTGATTTTACAATACTCATTGTAGGAAGTCTTTGTAATTTGGCTCTGAAATGCTATAAGTATGATATTTATGTTGAGTTAGCACTATCCCTCAGCATATGCCTTTTTATTTTATATGTAATGTCTTCCTATTGCACCATTGTAAATTTAGTTTATCCAATTTTTCTGTCTCTAATACTAACAAAAGTTCTTCCTTCATTTTTTATCAATTTATTGACGCTTGGTGAAAGCTATATGATATCCCAACTTATTTGCTTGCTGATGTTGAAGTCGTTGTATTTTTCAATACTTATCATATATTATTTATGTTTACGAAGATTAACAGGTGTTTGTAAGTCGTTACAAGCATCATTGATTATCACGGCTAATTTTATATTAATATTTTATGTCTGTTGTAAATTTTTTGCCAAAAATTTTTTCGATGACTTTTATAAGTTAATGGTTTCCTTGATATCACAGCAAAACTTTTCATTGGTTTTAATGTGGGTTAGTCTTCTCTTAGCTTGTATTTGGTTAGTGATTTTGGTAAAATCTTATTCTGAAAAATCAAAAGAAGTTCAAAGGACAAATATTTTACATTTGAGAAAAGTTTTCCATTTTGGGGCTTCTCTAGTTTTCGCGACGGGATTGATATTTAATGCAAAGGAATTATTGATTACCTGTTCTGTTGCATTATTAATTTCGATGGTTTTATTAGATTTTATCAGAGAACAACAGGTTGTGATATTTTTTAAGTTATATACCATTTCTTTATTTTTTACTATTAACATTTACTTTAATTAAAAATTAAAGTTACATACATATATTTATTTAAATATTTTAGTAATTAGATTATTTAATATTAAATATAAGGAGGTAGTTATTAAAAGATTTAAAAATCTAAATTACTTAAGACTCTATGATTACGAAATTGTTTTATCAATTTTTCGTTCGATATCAAAATTTAAGAAAACCATATTTTATATAAATTAAAATGTTATTGATTTTCAGTTTTTTAATTTTAAATAATCAAAATTTTGTTTTAAATTATTCAGAAATGTAGTTAGAATAATTGTGATATTTATTTATTATTTTCAATTTTACAATTACAAATGCTCTATGGATTTATTATTATTCTGGTTCAATTTTTTGTTAATTATATCAATTTTATTTACAGATAGGAATTTTAGGACAATATCTACAAAATATCTTAAGCCCATTTTTTGATAAAAGAGATAACGGAGTTGTTGCTCTTTCTCCAATTAGCTTACTTTGCGGTTTGGCAATGCCGATTTGGATCACTAGCTTGTATGAGAATGATTTATCAAAATATGAGCAATTCTGGATGTGGAGTGGTATTATAACTGTTGGAATTGGTGACAGTTTCGGTGCAATAATTGGTAGGAAATGGGGAAGACATTATTGGAATCAGAAAATAAGGGGACGAACATTAGAAGGCAGCTTTGCATGCCTTATTTCTCAATTGATGGTTTCATATGTCCTTTTTATTTGGTACCAGATTCCCATGAATTGTGCCTTTGCTCAAAATGTACTTGTAGCACTTCTCATAACAACACTTATCGAGGCCCATACTGAACAATTAGATAATTTCATATTACCATTGGTGTTTTTATCGTTTAGATAATGATTAATACAAAATAAGATTTTCTTTAATATTTTTGTAAAAAACCTATTTTAAAATTGCTATGTAATTTTAATTTTAAAGACCACAAATATAAATATTTCCATTCTTTTCAATATTATTTAATTATTCTCTGGGAATTTAATAATATATTTTCAATTTTACTTCGAAGTCTCATAAATTTGATTTTTAAATTTACAACATGAAATTTTCGATTGTTTTAGATTTATTTTTCTTACACAAATAAAAAATATTTATCAAACCTTCAATTCCAAAATTAAAATATAATTTCAGAATCCAAAAATTTATATATTACTAAAATTTTTGGTTCATCATTTTGAAATATCGTAACCATCTCATTTGATTTTTCATTGGATTAATCGGTTGTCCTGCAGTTAAGGTCCCACTAAATTACTTACAATTATCAGTAGATAAATTAAAAATTGTACAATTTTTTAAACGCACTTTAACTGCAGGATAACCGATTAACCTTACATTGGATATTATATGTTGTCGTCAATTATGGATATCAAAGTTTTCATTTGGAATCGAGGCATTTTTCTGAATTTCTTCACCGTATTTTTTAAAACTGAAATGATTACATGATTTGTAATAATTAAATGTTACTATTTCTAGCTCTTGTTTATTTCGTAACGGTCGCAAAAATATTTTACTCAAAAAGGATGTTTACAAACAGGATTGTGTCAGTTTAAAAATATAGAAATATAAAAAGCAATATTTCTTTTTAAAAATGTAAAAGAAAATCTATTTGATTTTTTTAAATGATATCGGAAAAAAATTCAATAAACCTAAATTTCCACAAAATTAATATTAAGTTTAAGAAATGTTTTTCAAAAAATGATTTAATGAATTTTGGTTAATAAATAACTACTTGTTAATCATATAAAGATTCAATCAGGATATGCTATAAAAATCTAAAGAAGTTTTTTAAAGAGGTTAAATAAATGATCAACGGAGAATGTATGACTTACAAAAAAAATGTTTAAAATTTTCAATTAAATAAAAAAGAAGTACAGTTTTTTAATGGTAAAAGATAAGATTTACAATCTCCAATTACAAATACTATTTTTCATAAATTTACAACAGGAAAATATTAAAGGTAATTTGAATAATTGAAATCTGTATTTACCTTTTAATAAAACAATCATTTAATAAGTTAAAGGATCTACAAAAAATGTTAATAAAATTATGATGAAACATGACAGACAAATATTCCTCCAATTTTAAAACCAGAATCGATTATAATAAACAGAATATATCATGATAAATTGCATTAGCCAAATTCAACCATCATTTATTCAAAATTCATCAAACTTTCAAATCGACGAAAGTTTGAATAAAATAAGTGGGATTTGAGCTTTTTGTAAAGCCCGCTGTGGTATTAAAGTTCGTTGTATTTTTCTTTTCAGGAACTTTTTGGTAAAGTCCGTTGTGGTCAGAAAGTTCGTTTGCTTTAGAATTTCAGGAATATAGTCTGGATAGTGATAGAAAATCAGTTGTAGACACACCAAGAGTATTGACAAGAAGTTCAACGAGGATACTTAGGAGTTTTTTGGAAGAAAAGGAAAACCAGGAAGATACAAGAGCTTAATCAAGAAGAATCAGAAGTTAATACAAAAGTTGATATAGAATTTAAAGAAAAATCAGGAATGGATTACGAGTTAGAGAAATTACCAGTTAGAGATTTTTAGCGGAGAGCCAACAGAGTTTGTGGATTTCATGGCTGTATAGACAGGTAGTAGAGGCATTAGATTATGATGAGGTTCGAATGGTGAAACGATTGCCAATTCATTTGAGTGGAATGCCGAGAAGTGCTTACTATGATATTAATGTTAATAATAAGAGTTGGGCCGAAGTGGTTACAGAGGACATAAGCAAGGTAAATACGCAAAGAACACATGAGTCGGTAGGAAAATACGAATAGCAGTTTGAGTTGTTAGCTCAAAGAGCTTTTGGACCGAAGGTTCAGTGGACTGAGACAATAAAGAAGATTGTTGAGGACCAGTTTTTCATAGGATTGTTGTATTCGTTGAGAGCAGAATTAGGATTAACAGATTACAAAGACATGGATGAACTATTACAGAAAGCTAGAAGACCTGAGATGAATATTAAGGGAAACCCAACGATGATTTGTGAAGTTGGAGCTAATCGAAGAGATAGCAGTAGATCTAGAACGGAAAGTACAGGGTGCACCACTTAAATCGGGAAGATAATAATTGTTACAAATCTTAAATTTTAAATTAGAAAAGTAATTTAAATTAATTTAAATTAATCTTTTAATCATTCACTTGTAAATTATAAATCAAATTTTAGAAATGAATTCCGAAAATGAAAGCAGGGCTGCCATAATTGTAGCACTACATGCTGGACGCACGCGCATGGAAATTGTAATTTTTTAAAAACTGCCAATATCAACGGTATATGAAGTTGCCCGGAAATATTACAATCAACCGGTATCAACCAACT
>JBBMKC010196721.1:0-14636 GCA_037834085.1 Bipalium vagum | reverse complement strand
AATAATAATAATAATAATAATAATAATAATAATAATAATAAGAAGAAGAAGAAGAAGAAGAAGAAGAAGAAGAAGAAAAGAATAATAACAATAATAATAGACTTATAACAATAATAATAATTAATCTCCATAATAAAGGTTATAATAATAAATATTACTAATTATTTGAGTCACTTGCAAGTAGAAACACATTTTCGCCAGTAATACTTATTAGAAAAATGTTTTGTTGGAGATTTTTCAACATTTGACGGCACGGAACGACTGGGTTGGTCAGATGACTGGCAGGCACAGAATTAATATAAAATACCTTAATATTTCTCGAAGAACGTTAATAATTGGTAAAATCAGCGTAGTTAACTATGTTACAAGAAGAATTGAGTTTCCGAATTATTGTCTAAAGTGATCAGATGGTGAAAATTTATTGTTGTGTACAGAAAAGGTTTTGTGAGTCTCAATAGAACTCAACTCTTTAGTAAAAGACACATCTGAAAGATTAAAACATACTCATTGTCAAAAGCCTTAGGCATGCAAATTTATTAAAGAAAACTTGATGAGTTCATATAATTTTTGTTAAGCACATGAATCAAAAGTAATTTATTTTAGAATAACTAAATTCTTAACTAATTCTAAATTTCGTATAGGCAATTGCTAATTCATACTTCGTTCTTATTATGGGTACTTTAACAATCCATTAAATAGAAATTTTCAGTCCTCCTGAAATTCTTCAATCATTTCTGCACCTGTTGTATCGCAGGCTCTTAATCTTTAATGTCCTCTCTCGCCCCCCCCCCCTTTTCCATTAACTAATGTGAAAATCGGAAGCTTTGGATGAGCTCAGCTAGAATGCATTCGACTCAGAATAACATGACAAAAAAAATCCATTTATTTATCTTATCAATAATGGATTGCTAAAAAGTCACTAATCCGGGTATAATCTAATGAAAATAAAAAATATTTTATTTTGTATTAGCAAAACTGCTAATTATAATGTTTCAAAAAAAATATTATTATATATGATTATTATATGTATATATGATTAAATATGATCCTAGGCTTCATCAAATGTAAACCTAACAAGGTCCTGAAATCCGAAAAGAATTAAAGGGCCATCTTTTCCAAACGAGTGATTTGTAATGAATGAAAAAAATTAAAAATTAAAATTGCACGCAATTTGCTGTCTATTTCTGCGGTTTATTCTGTATTTCTTCGCAAATATGTACAAATACTTTCTCCATGTCCACTTCATTGGCATCTGTTGATTGAAAAAATGGATTGAATTTGCGGATGTGATCTTGTATTCCACGTGTGAACCATTCTCTTTCAAGACAATTTAGACTTATGCGGCCCTGCTTATAGCACGAGCAGCATATTAAATGTCTATTTGAAATTGAGACTCTTTCTTTATTTGTACATCAGAACTATTTTAATTTTCTTGAAATACAGTGTTTAACTCATCTCTGTAGCAAAGCTCAGAGTTTATTCTTTTCAAAAGTATGAATTCTTTTATTTCGCTTGATTTTATCAAATGTCTCTTCCTCCACCTACATACTCTTCGTTTCATTATACCAAAAAGCTCGGTTATTAGTGATTTTCAATACCAATTGTGAGCTAATAACTTGTCAACAATTTCTTCGGTTTTTCGAAAATATATTTCTACAAACTCTTCTCCTTGGCTGTTTAGCATATTTTCTAAATCTGGTAATCTCTTTTTTGATCTACCAAAGGCCACTGTCTTCAAAATTTTATGATTTCCCCTTTATTTCAATGTAATCTTCTTCCAGATCTTCCTGGACCATTTTTTCAATCCAAAGTTATCGATATTTTTTCTTAATTTGGATTACATCAAAATATCAGTTACAAGATTTAATAACTTTTTCGTAGATAAAATTCTTGAATAAATCGGTTCAAGATCTTGGTCGACTGCTATTGTTGTAGTCAAAAAGTTATTGTTGCTTATTGTAAGCTTCAACAGAACTTAACTCTTTAGTAAAAGACGAATTCTCTTCATTTAACATTTATTTATTTAAAAATCTGCAAAACTCCTCAAAGATTAAAATGACTTCAGTTATGAAGTAATTAAATAACAGAAATATATTTTTAATTTTAAATTATCTCATCCGAAGATTTCAATTATCAAAGTTATTGTTGTCTACAAAGAATTTGAATTACTATTAAATAGTTAAAAGAAACACTAAATGGGACAGAGGTAGTGATATTAAAATAGTCTTTTCATTATTTGTCTATAATTTGAAATGAATAGAGAACGGAAACGAATTGAATCTCAACATAAGTATTAGAAGTTATAAACTAATATTTCCAAAAAATTTTATCAGTCGCCACTGGATTGGTCAGCTGGATAAAAATTTTATTATATAAAGTAAAGAATTTTTAAGACTGTTCATTTATTGGTAATACTTCAGTAATCTATAGTTTTGCTAAAATTAACGCTGTTTCACTATTTTCAAAATCATTTCTATTCACTCTCACATCACAGATCTTACTACTTCAAAATCAAATACTTTTCAAAAATTTTCATAATACTGTTACCCTTTCATATTACTGTGAAACCCTTTCGTAACACTTAGCTTCTAAATTTACTAACCCCTTAACTTTATCAATAACGTGTTCGAAAATAATTGATTCAAAACGACCACAATAAAAACTTTATTCTATTAACACAGATAAACAATGGTGATCACACAATAAAACAGTTTTAAATGTTAAATGTCTCAAATGTTCAAAATCAATAAGACGATATTGAAAATCAGAACAATCAATTAATAGTCAAATCGAATAATCAAATCAATGTAAGAGTTAGATCAAAATAATATAATAGATAAGTTCAAAAATCTAATCAATAATTATTATATTCGATGAGTTAATGTTAATTTAAAAGGAAAATAAAAATAAAGACAAACAAATAGATATATCACCGCTTAAGAAGAGGACTCTTAGGGTCGTTTTATGATCCAGATCTGGTACCCTCATAAATGCCCTTTCGGCGAAGGACTCATAATTGGTTTTTTTGCATAAAAAAGACAATAATAATAATAATAATAATAATTTTTGCCAACTGATTTTGTTTCCGGTAATAAGTTTCTTCTGATGTGTTGGGTTTGCCAAAGGCAAAAAACAGATTTTAGCAATGATAACGATTTTAGTAATAATAATAATTAATTAAAACAAAAAACTTTTATAAAATTTTAAAATATACCCAAAAATAATATATCAAAATTTCGCCGTGGAGATTTTAATATATTTTGATAAAAAAAATTATTATTTGGTGGAAGATATGTCCCGTCGTGGGAACTATAAATTTTAATTAATTTATTTTTCGATCAAACTTTATCTTGTTTGATTAATGGCTATGAGGGAAAATATTCGTCTCTAAGCGTAGGAATTGGTGTTCGTAGACTATCTCTACGACTGTATAAAGAGACGGCTGTTCCCTGCATGACCCCAAGAAAATCGTACACTGAAATATATTTGAAAATTTTGGAAGATTATTTTATATTAATTGCCGAGAAGTTTCAAGAATATTATTTGTAATTATTCTCGTTTATATACTGGTGATTATGCCACAGGATTATACAAAGTGACCCAGCGAACTTAAGAATCCCTAGGTGACCTGAAAAGGACCTAGTGGACTACCCGATGTCTCCTTGTCTCTCCAGGTGAGAGTTTTATTGAGTTTTGTTTTTTTATTATTCGTTATTCTTGTTTTAATAATAATATAAATTACATTTTGGTGTTAATTTTCATATACTGTATTTTGCTTTTTACTATTTCATTTAATTTTGTGATAGTAACTTTACCGAAGTTTGATTCTTTTAAGTACTGTTTAGGATTTTGTTGTACGACGATTGAATTTTTAATAAGGTTTTATTGTGGTTGTGTTGATTCAATTGGGGTGCGAATAAAGTATTATTGTGGGAGTTTTGATTAAATAGAGTTTAATTTGTGTAGCTATAGTAGTAAACGAATACAAGATTATAAAATCAGGAGTTATCGATATTCGAACGAAAGTTACTTTGATAAGGTATAATAGTAACAGATATTACAAATCAATAAATTTCTTCTGACGTTCCAAATCACTAAATTTCAATTTAACAAAAAATTTTTATCTCTTTTTGTGGCCGCTCATTGAGAAATCCATTTTATACTGATCAGACAACTGCTCAGTACTTTTTAGATACTTAATTCAAAGTCGGTCTCTTATTGCGGACCCTGATCTAATTTTGGCAATTTAATATTTGCCGTTGTCAAGATTAGATCATTTATTGATAAAAAGTATTATTTTATTATTATTTTTATTATAATTATAATTAATTTATGTATTTTAATAATAATAATTATTATAGTTATATTATTCCATGACTCCATTATTCTTAATTTAAAGAATAATTCAAAGGGTTAAAGGAATGTACCCCCGCGTAACCCAACAATAATCGAAAATTACTCTGAATTACATTAGCCCCGTACAATACATTTTAATTTTTGTATTAACCTAACACGGGAAATCTGGCTCCTTACACACTTGGTTGTGTTCCTTATCTCACCGACCCTTCAAATAAAGTATACACCTTTATTAATCGTAAGCACAATGCATTCCAAAGTTCGAAATAATCAATAGCATCCACTTGTATCGCATGACTAATAACTACCAATGATGAAATGTTACTTATCAGTCGATCCGCTGAAGTAAAATAATAAAGGTAATAGATTTAACAAAATGTGAAGCATAAATTTGTTAAAAACAAATGGAAAATAAGAAAAATACTTTCTTTCAACCTTTACTGCTTTGATAACAGATTAATTATTTTTACAGGCACTAAAATTTTCACAGTTCCAACTTCTGCTCAAAACACTAAATGAAACCCAAACATTAGTTAGAGATGATTCAAGTGTTTGTTATTGAAAATTTAACTTTGATTAATGATTTACTTTTAATCATTTATGTTTCATTCTTTACTCTGAACTCAAGATTTTTATTTCTTCTCTAATTAAACTCATCATTGTTTAGTGTTCTCACGAATAATTTCATTTTGTATCGTAAATAAAATTCAATGAATACTACTGTGAACTTAGGTATCTCAATGAATTAAGTACGTTTTGTGCTCTATAATGAACATGTTGGCTTGGAGCAGCTCATGTGATACCTTAGAGACAAAATTAAATAAAGAACCAATGTGTTATTCGTTTTTTTGTGTGTGAAAAACATCTTATCATAATTTTAAACTTGAGTTATTCTCGAGAACCACAACTTTCAATATAACATTAATAAACCTGTCTCATTGGGAAAAGTGTGTAAAGCCGATTGGTTCTCATTTAAATTAATGAAGATTTGCTACCATTTTCTTATCAGTTTAAAATTGAGCATCAAAAACCACAATTTCTTTTATACTTACCACATTAAAAAAATTTACAAAATTAATAAGAACAATGCGGAACACAAAGTCTACACAATAATTTTGTTTTTTCTATTTTATTACAGCGAAATGTTTTAATTTTTTAAGTAAAATTTCCAAATCATACAATTTTCTTATCATTTCTAGCAGCCCAAGGCAAAAGGTTTCGTTATTTAAGACTTTCGTTATTTCTTGCTCAAAAAATTCCAGGTAGATTTTTCAATCCTGTTTTCAATGTCCCTCAAACATATTTCTCCTAAAACGGAAACTGGCCATATCAACAGTCTGGTCTATAACAAAGCAATACAAAGACCGATTAAAATCATACAAAAACAAAACTTAGGCTTGACAGTGGTCACCTTGAATGTAACGTTTGTCATTTAACGTGACCAAAGCTAATGGACAATGTTGTGATGGCGGTATTGTCAGTCCTTATTTTTTTAGTGGACTGACCCTGTCTCTCTCTCTTGCTCCTAAACACATTTGATGATGTTGTTGAAAGAAAAAACGCCAGTATGACTGCAGCCATCCGGTGATTACCGTCCATAATTATTCATTACGTGCTCAAAGCAATTACATTGAATGACAAAAGGTCACTGGTGAGAATAACGAGGCGTCTTATCTCATTTGATGCTTACCGAAACCATTTTGAAATTTCGATAAGAAATGTGAGGTTCCACTGTCAGTCTGAGTTGATAAGCTTTGGTAAATTTTAAATTAAAATAAAGCAAATTAATAATTAATAATAATAATAAATAAATAAAAAACTATGAGAAATAAGAATAATTGAAAAATTTTATCAAATATTTTTTTTATTATTATTATTAGAATGAAGCTACAAAAATTATAAGATTCATTTTTCTAAAATAAACTTCAATTTTATCGATTAATTATTTCAAAAAGTGTTGGGAAAGCGGCCCATTTTACAAAAAATATAATAAGAAATAATTATAATAAAGCGTCACGGGACCGTAACAAAAAATACTCCATTGATTCAGCGTGGGACCTGGTACAACTAAAAATATAATTTTATGTTTAATATAGAAATCGATTTTCCAATGACACGGTGAGAAGATGTGAGAAACTGCATTACTAAACGTGATGTAGGTCACTTATTACCATTTGTCAATGGCTTGTATCCCATGAGCTGATTGCCATTCGCAACTAAGGGTCAACCAACAACAACAACTAGTGAAATACATGCCGAGCTGTAACCCACATGGCGTGAATTGTTATTGGCTGATAAAAGGGTCGATATGGGGTAGCGTATACATGCGACAGTGTTCGGGAAACAATGATGGCGCATTGCTGTCGTCAAAATGACACACACGCACACACACAGAGACCCAGACACGCCGCCAGAAACTGAACAGACACACAAATGGTGAGGTCTGCCTTTAAATGATACGATACGAAAACAAGATGCCTTCTTCTCGTCCAAGCAAAGCCGATCAGCAAAAAAATGCTTCAGTGCATACATGGCAGATAGAAAGGGTCAAGAAAATGTTTATAAAGTCACTTCTCTACATCATCGTTTGTTGTTGATGATATTGTCAGTCATGGCGAAAATAGGTTTCAAACCCCTGTAAAGTTTCCGTGGATTTATCCTGTTTATTGTGACGTGTTGAAGTGAGTGTTTTGTTTGGCTTGACTTTTATCATTGATAGTTTTAAATGGTTTCCAAACGTTGCTGAAAAAGTCGATGTTGTCCTTGTTATATTTATAGTTGTAGTACACAGAAGAGTTCTATTCATGATTACAGAAGATCATACTAACTTTATGGTGGTGTTTATCGATTCGATTGTGTAATGCGGCCATGAATCAGTGACGGAATATACATTGATAATTTTTGTTTTTTATGATGCGTTTTCTAGCATTTAGGAGAGGCATGTTGAAGGGTTCATCTTTGATATTTTAACAATTTTCAAAACTTTTTGGAAAATTCTTTGTTATATATTGTTGGCATTTCATGTTTATCATAGACCATACTAACGTTTATGGTGGTGTTTATCGATTCGATTATGTAACACGGCAGTGAATCAGTGAACGAACATGTATTGATCGGTGTTTGATGTTGTTGGTCATGAAACGTTTTCCGGCATTCTGAAAGGGCACATTGAAGATTCGGTTGAGTTCACCATTGATAATAAGTATAAATAAAATTTCCTGTTTCTTAAAAAACAATATCACGATGAATTTTCTTTTGACATAGTTCTGTGAAGTTTTTGATCAATGCTCCAAGATCGACTCTAATTTAAATTTAAAAAATCTCATTTGAGAATTGTCGCTTGATCTGGGTGCGTCAATTACATAATAATAATTACATATGATGCTGTAGAATCTTTGATCTAGCGCAGATCCATTATTTAATATTCAACGTTGTTAGTATCATATGATGTAATCCTTTACACCAAAAGTCCTGTTTATAAATCGATATTATGGCTTCATTTGACCATTTATTTAGTAGTCGGACAAATTGTTGACACTTGTCCATTCGTCCAATTGGTTTTTCGTACAAAAATCGAAGATTGATTCCAATTGTCGAGCTTTAACCATCCAAAATCGTTGGTAAGTTATATACATTTCGTAAGACTGCTACCATAGGTTTAGTATCATCGAAATATATGTATAAGTGCTGATTACCACGGCATAGATATGTCAATAATAAGGTCACATTATCGCAAAGGGTTGGTGGTTAAAGTTTGCTCTCTCTATCATTATTATCTAGTCCAACACACCAGATTCAGTTCGTGTTCAACAAGCTTAAATGGACAATGGTTAAACTTATCTGTGAAAACAATGATTTGTGTATCGCGACATATTTTGGATATCATATATTTTTTTGTTTGTTGAGATTTTGTAATTAAACTCTTTTGTCACTTTTTAGATCGAATCCTCATTGAAAATGAACTTTAATTGTGACCAGCAACCCTTGCCTTTACAAGATGGTAATGAGATTGGTAGTCGTATGAAATTGGAAACCCTTTACAATGATGGCGCACAGTTTCAATCGGAAGAAGTGGACATTTCGAAAGATTCGGAGATTCATTGTGTGTTTTGTTGTAAATCTTTTGATTCAATTGATAAAGTGGAAGTCCACGTTGCCCAAGAACATACGGCTGAAGAGCCACAGGACAATGATTTCTTAACCATTGATCCAACAAGAGAAATAAAATTGGAATCTTTATTGACAATAGATAAAGTGGATTTCGATTTGAGTACAAATTCGGAAAAAAAACTTAATTGGAATGGTAAAAATATGAACAATCATTTGGCTCTATCCGTTTACGATGTTGACCTGAATCTTGTTCAAATAGATGGAATGAAACTTGATCGGATCAAGTTTTGCGTTCGATGTAATACGCATTTTGATGGAGAAGAAAATCTTCGACAACATCAATTAAAAGACCATGCAATTAGAAAGCGAAAAAGATCAAGTCATCCAAATGGTGTGGAAGGTATTGTGGTTACTGGGGATGGTAGATGGAGTTGTGACGTGTGTGGAAGAGAATTTCCGACTTTGAAGCAAGCAAAAGTTCATAAATTTAAATCCCACATTGAACCGATACAAAAACAAGAAATGTTGTCTCATGATTTTATGGTGAGAAATTCGTCATTAAAGGAACTGGAAATCGGTTGGTATTCATTAATTGATATTAAGAAAATTAGTGTGATCTTTTTTCTCTATAGAATCTTACCAGCTCGAAAAAGAAAATTCAGGAATACAAATCAATAACGAAACTATAATTCAAGAAGTATCTCCTGTCTCAAATGAAACAGGAAATCGCCCCAGTTCCAACTCAGAGTTAAACAGTCAACGTTTAACGACTTACGAAACAGAAAGCGATAGCAATTCAGTCATTGTTGACCTCAGTCCCGGTTCAGGTTCTATAAATGTCAATAGTGCGGACTTCGAAACGATTTGGAAAATCAAGACCTTAGATCCCAAAGATACAAAAATCTCGTTGTCGAAAATTCAATTAAAAGCTGAGGCGAAAGAAAATGTGAGCATTTACTTAATTTGTAAAAGATAATTCGAAATTTTTTAATATTTTTGATCTCAGTATAATGTTGATCATAATTATGAAAACATCACATAGATAATTGTAATGTAAACTAAAAATCGAAAATTACATAATTATCATTTGGTACTAATTGATCAAATGTTTTATAGAGGTGGTGGATGTGCCTGTGATATAATAATGAATATTTGATCAGTATGCAAGATCGTATCAAAATTTTGGAAGATAATGATGATACATACAAATTTATCGAAAATGAAGATCAATTGTTTTCCAGTTGATTTTCTAATTTGATCTGTACTGTTCTGGGTGAACTTGCCATAAATAAAACAATATTTTGCCTTTATGAATACACTATTAAATTAAGTGGAGAACAATATTTTAACTGATCCTGTTCACAGTTTTGAAGAAATTATACCTTTCGGTCATTATTAACAGATATAATAAAAATCAGCCCAAAATTAAATATTTCTTTAATGCACAGAATTAGATTATACTCTCCTTTTAAAGTGATTTTGTTCAGATTACTAGCCTACCAGATCCCTGTAATTTGTCTGTCCGTCAATATAAATGCTCCCACTGTCCGGCATCTTTCAGTACTCGAGCCGTGTACAGCAGACACATTCTTGTCCATAGGCGTGGTAAAGCATTCGGTTGTGACAAGTGCGGAATGGCATTCACAAGAAACCATACCCTCAAACAACATAAAGATATGAAATGTGTCATTAATAATCCCATGGTCGGTGTGAATTGTCAGGCTAGTGATCAATGCATAAAATGCGGACTGTTTTTCGCCAGCTCCAATAGCCATTTATCACATTGTAAAAAAATATGCAAGATTTCTGTGATTCAAAACAGTGTAGAAGAAGAGTCGTCTAAAGAATCAGTACTCTCAGAAGAAACTAATGCTCAGTACGAAGGCCCGTTAGACATAGATCTTGGTGAAAATGAAAACCTGCCTATAATTATAAATGATTTTATCAATAATCCTGCTTTTGTGAAAAAGAGAATTGTAAGCCTTATTTTGTGTAATGATTTAATTTTCCTTTTTTAGAATGAATTTAACTGTAACTTGTGTTGCTGTTATTTTGCGTCTCATAAAAGCATTGGACATCACTTAGAGCATTACCACCGGATCGAACTGCGCCAAAGTACATCCTTAAAGAAACCAACAGAAAGTGAAAACTTGGTCTTTATTCAGGATTTTGTCCATGTTTGTGATGAATGTGATTTAAAATATGGATCTAAAGAAGCTCTGATGATACATAAACAACAGGCTCATGTACCTAAAACCATTGATGAAATCAATAATAATAATGTAGAAGCTTTACATAGACAATTAACAGAGAAATTTAATAAAATTGAAACTCCGAAAAATCCGATTAAACTCATCCCGAAAAGTTTCCCCCAGAACCCAATACCAATATATAGTTCGGAACCCCTTAGTTTGCTAGTCAATCAACCAATTCCTTCAAATGCAATCTCCCTGGTTCAGAAAACCCCGATAAACTATAAGACAGGCTTTATTAAAAAGTGCAAAGTTCCGCCAAATGCAAACGGCGAATTTGAATGTACAGAGTGTCACAAGGCTTTTGGATGTCGAAGTTCTCTGAGTAATCACATAAAGTCTCATTTCAATTTGAGAAACAAACCTTTTCCGTGTGAAGATTGCAAACAAGGTTTTATGTCTCAAATTAGCTATCAGGAACACAGAAAAAGCCAATGTCCTAAATTATATGGTATGCAAGCTGTTGAGACCAATATTCTCACTAATTTTTCTAACGTCACTGGCTCAACTCCATCATCAGCTTCAAACAGAGCGACGTGCTGTATGCATTGTAATTCATCTTTTCCTGACAGATCGCTGTTGGAGGACCATGCTGCGAAAGAACATTCAAATGAAAGTGGGGAAGTCATCTGTATCATGTGCACGCGATCGTTCACTACCTATATGGCTTTTCGAGTACACATGACCAAGTCTCATGGTGGCCCTAATGGTACGCCTTTGAAAAATCACCTGAATTCTTCAACAAACACTGTTTCTCAAATAAAAAAAAACCCAACCCAGTCTCCAATCCCGATCACCAATCCTGAATCGACTTTCCCAAACTTCTATCTTAACTATACATTTTCACCGCTTATTCCACACACTTGCCAAACATGTAAGAAGGATTTCAGTACCGCACAAGCTCTCGGAAATCACAAACGAGCCTGCTGTTCTCCAATTTTCAACGAGAGCAATGTCATCAAAGACCAACTGATAATTTAAGACTTTAGTATTTTGCATAGTTTGATTGTATTTTCCAGCATTTATTTTATGGTCTCCATTATAGCTTGTCCATTTCAATATTTATCGATTTTGGTTTTGATTGTTATTATTTCGACTATGGCAATAATTATAAACTGTGAAAGATATCTTTTTAAAGTTGCCATCATTGGTGTATAATACTAAAGGTTCTCTGATAAAATCATCTCGGGAAAATTTCTTACGACTCCGTTTGGTCAAAATGGAAAAATTTGAAATGACACTTATATTGTATATTTTATTCGATCAAATAAAGTTGGGTTTTTATCTAATTCAATGTTGAGGAAGGATTTTAATGTAGAAAAGGTTAATAAATTCTGATTGATGAGGTATCTCTATAGTGAGGTATCGAGTTAGTTGGGTCAAACTTTCAAAATTTTATTAAATAGCAGTTGAATTCCCAGCCTAATCTGTCAAGCCAATGGGATTAAAACTAATAATAAAAATATTTATCATTACTTCATCACACAACATCTGTGTTATGAAATTCAGAAAGTCAACATTACAAAATAAGTCCTCGAGAATTTGTATCATTTGGTATTTCAAAATTATCGCACATTACTTAAGGACATAGAAATATCGATTAAACCGTAATATTGTTTATTTAATTTTTACATCGGATTCATGTTATGTCATACTAAAAATAATATTGTATCATCATTTCCTGGAATGGCCTTGTTTATTTGTACATTTCAAGAAAATTTTTTTTCAAACTGATAGTTAACGTTTAACACACTTCAAATTTATTGATTTTGTTTAAAAACGGTCTGTTATCTTGTTCCTGGGTATTTTAGTATTATGGGTCTTCAAAGAATAATAGTATAAAACCAAAGTGTATTGCTAAAAGATTAAAATAATAATTGAGTCAATTTTGAATATAAAACAATAGTTTGGGAAAAAACTTTATTTTATTGTATATACCTGAGACCTTATGAATGGTGGTATTAATTACAAAAGTTGTCTATGTTAATACAGGCGCTGTGAGTTCTACTCTTAGATGTATATATAAAATATTTCAACCAGAAGATTGCAACACACAGAATTCTTTACTGATGCCATCATGAAACTGACCAATCGGTGGAGACCGATTATGGATTAAGAATAGATTAAATAATGCTACATATACTATTTCATGAATTTATTTCTGAGATTCAAAAGAATGTTCTTTTTCCTCCAAAGACCTAAATAACTTCTGTTCAACTTATTACATAAGTGAAAGTGATTTAAAAATAAATTAAATCAAATGTTATAAGAATTAAATAAATATTTTTTTAATTTAGTAAACGGTAAAATGTATTTTTCGATAGCCAAAGAACTACCCTGCTTGTGGGAAATTACCGCAAGCGAGTCTGATAAGAACAGATAATAATAACAATAACTACGATAACAATAAAATAAAAATCCATAACTATAAATTATAAAATAATAAAAAAAATAATTTCAGAAAGAACTATATATTAATAATACATAATAATAATTTTTCCTTTCTCATCTATCACCCAATTAGTGCCAGTAATTAGTTTTCCCGGAAGGTCTCAGGAGAACGTTTTTATTTAACCCGGAGTGAGATTAGAAAACATTATTTAAAAAGGACTTTAATTAATTAGTTTGACCCACTAGGGGTAGTGATTTAATAAATTTTATGCCCCATTAGAGGTTTGTCGATCCAGAGAGCACATAAGAATGAGTAAATATTTTTATCCTAATACTAATGATAATGATGTTTAAAATTTAAAAAAAAGACCAGTCTCACCGAGAATTGGAGTAACCAGGTTTCTGAATTAATGAGTCTCTTCTCGGGTCAGTAGTGGTTGATCGAGCACAAATATTCCAGGTTCTTGTTAATGGAAACCAATGACATACCACCGTTTAACAATTTCTCAAGCATCAATTTTCTATTTTTTTTCTATGGATCTTCCCAGTTCTGTTACCCATCAACTCTGCTTCTCAACTCTGTGAGGCTCGTATATATGTCTTTTGACTGTTAATTAGCTCTTTCTTAGAGTTAAGAGCTCACTGGTACATTATAATTCTCTCTGGCCAGGAGATCAAGAGTTGATGCCACCTCACCGATGCCTAAGGCAGTTATTAGCTTTAATCAGGAAAATCAGTTTTGATTAGACCACAGAGCTAAAGATCCATTAAGCAAATTAAGAAAAATTTATAACAGAAGCCCTTTTAGGGGAAAAATGAGAGGTAAATGAATTGGTCCATTGGAAAAAAAATCAATTTACCTAATCAAGTGTTAGTGTTTGGTTCGACGCTTACTGTGAGATCTAATCTCGAAAATATAAAATGCTAACACTATTAATATAGATTAGATATGGGATCACCAATTCCTTTAAAGATAGTATAACAAATGAGTGTTTTAAGATATGAACTAAATCAACTGAGATAACACGATTTTATTACAAAAATATATTTTGTAAGACAAATACAACTCTTTCTTATCACAATAATAATATTAATTAATGAAAGTTTTCTTTGTTTTACGATAACAGAAGAATTCCTGATGTCAAAAATACGTATTCTGTCGCTAGAGCGAAAAAGAACCGATTTGCTAAGAGAACAAGAACGGAAAATAAGAAAATATAATAAAAAGAGCGTATTGCACAGTATTTGCTCTGAATACGTTAATTATTATTTAATTATTTAAATTTTTTTCAAAAGAGATCGATATACGTTTTAAATAGCCGAAGCGTATTTATTACCTTTTATTATTACCAGCTTAATTTGTCGATGCGAAGTTAATTGCGAATTGAATGAGAAAACAAAGAGCTTATATAATCCTTATTTTCACATTCCTGATCTCTTGATTGCTTCGAAATAAAACTTTCCATTAATAGAGTAATATGTGGGTTTTTGCTATTTTAGGAAAGTTCTTATATTATAGAACTTACT
>JBBMKC010196720.1:0-25144 GCA_037834085.1 Bipalium vagum | reverse complement strand
TTACTGATTGTTTTGATTTGCACCACCTAAGATTTTGGAGTCAGGTTAAATTTGATACCCTAAATATTGAACAATTATATTAAAATTATTTTTCAATATTTTGTCATAGTGCTTCATAAATCTAACTATTTTAGAAATTAAGTGATCATACGAATACTTTTTGCAGGTACTGTATATCTCGTTTTATCTGTAAACTCAATAGCATTATAATGCTAAATATTTTGCCACCTGTGTTAATTATTGATGATTGTTAAATCTACTACTTTTTTATCATTTTTTTAATTAATATATGATATGGAAAAGCAATATTAAACATGATTATTTCATGAATAGAAAGTCAATCTGGAAACCTTACTTTTTGTCCACATTAGTAATACAGTAAGTTCACAATCTTTTCGTCCCAAAATGCATTCTACGAAATAACGCCAGTAGGAGTAGGTCTTTGACCTTTGGTCAAAGACTACATAATTAATGTATAAACACCTCTCTCTTAATTCAGAGTAATTAACTGACTTACATTATTCAGTTTTAAATATCTTTGACAAAAAATATGAACACTTAAGCGAAAACTTAAGTTGATCAAAATAAAATAATCATGTTCGTTGGTCGAATAAAGTTAGTGTTAAGTTTGCAGGAAAAGTAAAAAAGGTGTTTTTATCAAATTAATTATTGTGTTTTTGATTTTAACGTATAACATTATTAACAAACATTATTTTCAATTATTAGGTTGACCGAAAAGATTTTTGTTTTTTCTTATGAAAGTTATTAATGAATTTTTCTGTTAAGAGAGCAATAATTGGTACATTTTTGTTACATAAATTTTAGTAATGGAAAAATGAAAATAAACATTTTTCATGATATGTTTAAGAACTTTAGAAACATCGAAAACTCAGTGAAGTTCATAGCAATGATGTAGTGTTAGAAATTAATTGATAAATGTGCTTTGGAAATATTGGTTCTCTGAATTTTTCCTTTCAACTTTTATTGTCTTCTGGTTGGTCAAATAAAGACCATAATTGAAACTGAACGAAACATTGTCATTCTTGAGATCGGTAAGAAGTTGAATTAAATCAGAGTATCTATTAAACACTACCTGAAAAACCTTGAATATAGCTAAAGGCTTGATAGTTGATTCCATCTAAACTGAACTTTCATTAAACTTAGCGTATCAACATTTTTAACATGCTTCTTAGACTTAATCAAAACAAATCTCCTGATCGCAGGTGATGAGAAATAGACTGTTTAAAATAACTTTTAGCATAAAAACGCAACGGTTGTTTCAATGATTTATTGAAAAAGTTATTTTGAAAAAAAAAATAGCGTCAGATTTACAAAAGGTGGGTGCATGTCCCTTAGTTATTTTAGTATATATTGTTACTTTATCATTCTACTTTATATTATTTATGGTATCCAACTAAAATACAATGATTGTTAAAGTGATCCATGATTTTGGTTGTTGATAATTATTGATACGATTCTTGATTACAATTTTGATTAAAGCAAACTGAACCGTCAATAGAATAAGTTTAGATTATTTATTGAAAAACTATTATGATTTTTGATTATAATAAAAGGATTGAAGTTATATTGAAATAATTAAGTTGGTAGACTTTTTCCTTTCTTTAAAAGAGAATTTCGACTAGTTCCTTAAATTACTGGAGTTTTAGTTGATGGAAAGAGATTCAATGATTTCGATAATTAAGCTTAAAATCTTGAAGAATTAACAAGAATTACACAATATTCACTGGCTATTATAAGGAAACTCTATCCAAAGAGGTTATCAAATATTGCTGTTTCATTGCATTATTGCTCATTTCGCTTAACTGTACCATATTGATTTGATTGTCTGAGTTCCATTTTTATCCAATCATTTTCCAATAATTGTCGTGCTTATTATTATTATAGGTCTTAGGCAGACGAAGTATTTAAAGGATCATCGTGATCATTTAAATTTCGTCGTGAGACTAGTGCAAGTATATACAGATATTTTTGTTTTTGCGGAAAATAACAAAAAATAAGCAATTTCTTGCATCAAAATTGTCCAGAAATGACAAATTCGTTTTAACACTTCTTTGACCACTTGTTTAATTGGTGAATTTGGCTGAGTTGTTCTACCACACCCTTAGTAAAGTCACTAATATTAGAAGAGCAGATTATGTCTTTATAAAAAACTCTAATTCGGAAAACTTTTAGTATTTAAAAAACTTTTTAAACAAGATTGTACTTTTAGTAGGACAAATAAGAAAAATTATGATGAAATAATGAAAGTACATGATAGATGACAACTCATTGCTAAACAAAATGGTCAAAATTTGTTATAATAAAATGATCTCTATCTACAAACATGACTTTTGATGTTATAGTGAAAAATCAAAGACTTTATGGACAACCTGATACATATTTAAAAATATCGTTTTCGACAAGACTGCATTAAAAATAATTTTTAATTGAAATAAAAAGGACTGATTTCTAAATTTTCTAAACCGGACAATGTAAAATACAAATACTAATTTCAACTTAAAATATTATTTCCGGTTGAACATTAAACATCCTGTAATATCATACCGCGATTTTATTTCAAAAGTTATCTGATGAAGTTTCTCTTTTTTCTGTGATGAACATAAAATTCGATTTATTCAACATTATTAATGTTGAAATCTATCAAAAACCTTCGGATTAAAATAATATCATAAAGTTAACCTTTAAGTATACCATATTGCGAGAATGAGACATCACAAGAGAAAGATTGGACTGACAAGTTTTAATATTAAATACAGCTTATATTAATAAATAACATAAATCTCTAGATTATTTTATTGTCACTTTTAGTACATCATTTATTTTTCTAATTTTTATACAATAATTGGTACATCTAGACTTGTGTACCTATCGATTATTGTATTTTATATTATTCTGTCGGTATCTGTAGTAAGTTAGAATTACCACAATCTTACCAAAACTGTGTGATTTGATGTTAGGAATGCTGTTTCACCCATGGTACATATTGCAAAAAATATAGCATTGTCCGGATTTTTAAACCTTTACTTTTCAGTTCTAGTTGATATGACCACAAGAAAGCACTTGTCATAATTATAATACATGTAAGACACAAAAAGTTTTATGAAAAAACATTATGAAAGTACCGCGTACAAATAAAAGAAATAAATTTATAATTTTTATATTTATTATTATAACTGTTTTTTAAAAAAAGATATTCACAGAAAGGGCTAATGATCAAAGTGAATAATTAAAATCCGTATTTTGATAATCTAATCGATCCGTTCTCTTAAGAAATACCAAAAATATTCAATGATAACTGACTTTATCTCCATTTACAATTTTTAAAAAGATATATCGTCATTTTCATCCTATTTCTTCTGAATAATAATTAATCATGTCCGATATTTGGGAGTTTTCGATAACAATTCGGCCACTTTACTGAATTATAAGTATTATTATTATTATTATTAACACAGAGTTTTGACAAAAACTTGTGAAGACTTTAGATAATCATAATAGTGATTTATATTTAAAACAAAACAAAATATTTAAAATTTAACATAAGTTACTAAAAGAAAATGAATTTATAAATTTTATATTTTTAAAAGTAATTTTTAAAAACGATCAATTTAAGACTGTTTGAGTTCCAATAAAAAAACTGCCAACATTTTCTATTATTATTCCTAATTAAATAATGGTTTTTTAGAATTTAAATTCTTTTTAACAATACTTTACATTAACAAAAAATTATTTGTTTTAAATAATCTTTATGTGAACAAGATATTTATTTAATATAAAATTTATATTAATAAATTAATAATTAAATTTTGAAGAATCTTTCACAAAGAGCCGATTCAAAATCAAAATATTTATTTAATTTTATATATTAAGAAAATAAAGATATTAGTTTATTAAATTAAACTATAAAAATTTCCAAAGGAAAACGTATAACTTATTTATCTAATCTAAAGATTAATTTGCATAATTGATAAATATTGATTTTATCTAAGATCATAGAAAAATGATTTCCTTTTTCTTATTTATTATTGGCATTTAAAATATTTTAACATTAAAAAGCTCAAAATAATATTTTTTGATATTAATTTTATTTCATAATTTAAAAATTATTTATTAAATTAATTAATTAATTTTTTTTAAATTAATTAATTTTTAAAGATTTCTAAAATAGAGTCATGAAATTTTAAGTAGTTAACTGAAACTAAAATTATTAAAAGCTCTCATTTAAATCAATTTAATAACTTGTATGTCAAAATTAGATTTTATTATCTTTCATTGGAAAGGATATCATTATTTTAAACTTGTTTTATGAAGGATCAAAAGAGGTTCAATGAATCTGAGCAAAATTTGATAAATTTCAACCCTGGCTAAATGAAGATAACTAGTCTCATTCCATGATTGAGGAATGCGCTTATGATCACGCTTATAGTTATCATTTCCTTACGAACTAATACTGTCTCTAAGACAAAGAAAGGGATTATTTAAAAAGTACTATCTTCAGAATTTCATCACAAGACCCACAGAATTATCTTGCAAAAGGTACAGAACTGAGAATATCTCAAAGCAATGTCCGACATACCGACATACCGATGTACTCCAATGTACAAATCCATTGAAATCAATTACAATTTTCAAAAATAGTGACGGTTTTCCAAAGAAGATCAATTCCAGTTATACAAAAATTGACAACCCACAAACGTTGAGAGGCAGTATTGGGTAAGACGAATGACCAAGAACTTAAAGCTAAAGGAGATCGAATGAAAATGAAGATATAACAGAAATGAACAAATAAAAACAAATATTATGATGAACCTAAATATAATGTAAATAAAATATTGATTTTGGTTTTGGAAATATGTTAAAAAGAACTTATTCACAAATTTCAGATCAACATATAAAGTTCTTAAATTTATTTTTAATTTTTAAATTTGTGCAGCACAAAATATTTATGTAAAGTGCTTTTAAAAATCGACTAAATTGAATTTGTTCGTACTCAGAAATATGGAATTTGATAGGAGAAAATGCAGTTTCCGAATATTAATTGGCCTTCAGAATATGTGATAAATTTCATGGAAAATAAAATGATAAAATCCAAGTTAACCATAGAGTCGGATCATCTGAAAAACACCTGCTAGAGGTAATTGAGAAAAATGAAAATTATACTTAACTAATTGTTCTTTTATGTTTATATTTTGATTTTTTTCACTTTGTAAAACTTGATAAAAATACTCTTTTTCCTTTTTCAAAGAAATCAATGAATAATATTTCATGGGCTTCCCAAAAAATAATTGCCATAATCTTTCCAGGTGACTACTGTGATTTTGAGGGAAGTAGAGCACATTCACCGGGTCCTACACATTGCTTTGACTGTCGTGATGATTCCGGTTTGTAGTTATGTATCAACGTTTCATCAACGGTTATATAACGACGCAAAAATTCATTTTTATTTCCATGAAAAAAGCTTAAAAACCTTTGAATCATTACCTCGTTGTTTTTGATCGATTGTCAAAGTGTGTGGCACCCATTTTGCGGCAAGCTTTTTCCTTTTCAATTCATCGTGGATTATTTTCCAAACACTATTGACTGATATCTTTGCGAGGTTAGATAACTCGTGAATTTTGATTTTCATGAATTTTTTAATGTTCTCTGGCACAACCACTTCAATTGGACGACTGCTTCTTTCAGCATCATTTTTACTTGTACAACCGCGTGTAAAGTCAGCGATAATATTCATCCAGTTTTTCTTTTGCTTTTTTGGTGTTTTCTTTCGTAAAAATAATGCTTAATCAATATGCGGAATTCATCTTTTTCTATCTAAAAAATCAAAAATGAGTGTAATATTAATGTTAGTGAATAATTTAAACAAATTGTTAGATTGCAATAAAATTTGGAAATTCATTGTTTAAAAGAATGCACTTTTCATTAATTTTGTTTGGTAATTTTTTACTATTAGTGTTTTTTTATTTTCGGGACAGGGACTTTTCGAACGACCTAATAATTTTACATAAAGATTGTGAATTTATAGAGCTGATAGCAATATTGATAACGCCCTTCCTCAAAGTTAATAAAAAACCTTGAACGTTACAATTCCAGAATTTTTTATTTTTCTTGATGAAACACGGGTACGTATTATAAATCAATACAATTTTTTAATTAATATGTTTATTAATTTAAAAATCTTCATAATGTATGACGTCATCGTTATTTTTAGATAAATGACACATCTTTTTGATTTTTAAAAAAAAGTAATTAATTTTATTCAAAGAAGAACAACCAACATGGGGACTCAGTAAATGTGAAAAAAATTTGCCTAAGTTATTCAGCGACATTTCAAAACACCAAATTGATCGCTTTTAAAGAATATTGAAATGTGAGGGCTCAGTCGAGGCTACTCGGGCATACTGATACGACTATTGATATTACATCCACACCAGTGAAACAACACATTCCCTCTCTCGTAGTCACTCCTCCTGACAAAAGTCGGTCGCATTGCCCTCAGAGGCAAATAGCAGTTGAATTGGGTGTCTCTAAAGTACTGTGTTCAATGTACTGCATAAGTCAGGGTTGAAATACTTTTGGTGTATACAGTGTTATCAGCTAACAAAGTCTCACTGTGAGGCTCGGGTGTACAAAATTGAAGCAGTAGTTCATCGTTTTGCGGATTCCTGGATGTATGTTTTGGTTCTCCGATGAAGCTATCTTCAGTCTGTCGTCACCATTGAATCGACAAAATGTCCGTATATATCGAGAGGTCAGAGTAAAAACTGATATTCTCCCAGAAGATACAGGTCGATAGGCAACAGCTTTTCATTGGGTGTTATGCAGCAGTATCTAGATATGGGAAATAACAACCAAGGTTTTTTGAGGGATATGCATATGACCAGGAAGGTATTCCTAATCATAATAAAAATGAAAAGACTTAACCAGAATGTAAAGGAAATGTGTCCAATGTTTAATATAGTAATGGTATTTTTATTTAATTCTGACACTCATCCATCCAAATCATGTTGCATTAGAGCGAAATAAGTAAATATCCGAAGGACCTAGATTATGTGAATATTATCAATTTGGCTGTCTGCTTTAGAAAGTAACTACGATAATTAATTTATTTTTCATCGCTTCTCGTGGTTCTTTTCAAAATGGTTTGTTTTTGTCAAGTTTTAGCAAGAAATCTGAGACTCTGACAACTTGAATGAACGAGTTTGACCAATTGGATTAGACAATTATAATCCCTTTCCAGTTTCCTGAGTATTCAAATTAAAATTTTATTTAACTGCAGTCTTCAGTTTACCATCACCAGCTTTGACTTTTCAGAAAGTGGGTGATCTTGAAAATAGAAATTTTCCGTAAAAAACTTTAGATTTTATATTGACGCTCGTTTGTTAAGAATTTTCCTTACAACGCACGTAATCTCCTTCTGACTTGTTAAAAATTCCATTTCTTCTCATAGCTCCAAAATAATTTGACAAAAAGTAAATCAGGCTAGGCACATCGAAAATAATAATAAATAAATTAATAAATAAAATTTCTTATTAATAAGATTAAAATCATTATTATTATAAATGCAGTGTAATATAATAAAGATCTCTTCATTATTTATTAAAAAAATCTATATTCATCTTTTTCTATATGTACCTTTGTCAGAATAATGAAAAAAGATTCTTGAAATACCGCCGTGTGATATCATTTTCCATAATCTATATTTTTATTTTTGTTCACGTATGGCAAATTTATTAAAAAGAACAATAACAAATTTCCGAATAATAAGCGATGATCTATCATAATAGAATCTCTATTTAATTAATTAGTCTCTTTTTTATTCAGCGTGATAATAAATAAATAAATAATTTCCAAAACTTAAATTAGTAAGTTTTAATAATCATTACCACTATTGATGAGAGAAGTTAATAAGAAAAATAAAATAATAATAATTATTATTAAAAAAATAATGATAATAGTAATAATAACAATAATAATAATGATTATAATAATAATAATAATAGTAATAATAATAATAATAATAAATAATAATAATAATAATATTAATATTAATAATAATAATAATAATAAAAGGTATTCAAGAATGACCACAATGATTTAGATTTTAGGCAAAATTTATTTGATAAAAATAATTTTAAATTATGAAAATAGAAAAATATAACCACGCTTCATAATAAATATTGTTAAATGGTTGTCAATATAATTTATGTATAGTTCAAAAACGCTATTAACAAATTAATAACCATCAGTAACTGAATCGGCGATATTTGCCTAAGTTTGTTTGCGTTATATCAGTATTATTTATTTTAATAGCTAACAAGAATGTTCATTAAGAACATGTGTTTTGAATTATAATAATAATAATAATTATCAATATTATTTAATATATAAAATATTTACAAATTTCGAAGAGTTCAAGCATTCAATGTATTATGTACCTCACAAATTGTTTTTAATTGGTCTTTAGTCTTAGTACATAATATTAATAATTAATTATAATAAAATAATATTTTAGGCCTTATTAAATGATTTATTATTATCCGTTCCTTGTTATTATATTGAATAAGTTTAATTTATACTTTTCTTTTATGTTTGTTCTGATAGTCGATATTTCATTTTTATATTAAAGGTTAGATTATAGCATAGTTGAAGAGCTGTGATTTATTGTCAAGGTTTAATCTTTAAAATCTGACCCATTTTACTGTAGAACGTTTTATTTTACTTTTATCATTCTTGCGGTTCATTCAAAAAACCGCTCATTATAATTGAGTCTTCAGATCACCCGATATTTTTTAAATAAAAGGCTAATCCAGAATTTCTTAATCTTCGATGTTTTTCAAGCATCTTGAACTGGAACCATCATCACAAAATGAAACATTATAGAAAAGTTTATTTATATTTTTATGAACTATAAAATTCGTTTGATTACGGAAAAATCGAATAAACCTCCATACTTGAGAAAAAAACATTCTACAGGTTCAATTTGTTCACTTTAAATGATTTTCAATCAATTCTTCTTCAAAACTATAAAGAGTTGAAATTTGATTTAACTGTCGCATTTATAAGTTTATTATAAATTGTAAAATCTGGAATTTTTGGAACTCCATGGAGCAACTCCTCTGCAACTCGTGAAGACCGATAGCATATCAACTGATAGCACGAGTAGTTCTGGCTTTTGGTACTTTGGGAAACTGGATCGGGGTTTTGAGGTTGGAGTTATCGAAGTTCGATGTTACTAGTATTAGTCATAGAAAATTCACACCAGACACTGGATGGATATATGTCGATGCCCTGCGTCGATTGATGTGTCTGATTGGTTACGCACAATGGTTAAGATCTCCTAGTCAATGGAAAGTCGTCCAAAAATAAAACAGTTAAATCAAAATAGATCCTTTTTGTTGAGTTTTTTCAATAAATCGTTTAACGAAAATAAATTTGTTATGGATTAATTAATCGAATGAATTATATAACTTAAACAAACAAATTATAAATAAATAAACGAATAAAAGTAATTAATAATTAATTAAAAAAATAATTATTAATAAATAAATTATTTTTAGTAATTCAGTGTTTAAGAAATTAAATTTTAGAGCGTTAATTACAAATAGAATATGAAATAAATGATAAATAATAAACATACCCATTTTCCGTTGAGGAAAACGGAATTAAGTCCTCATGATTGTACACCGTTGATATTTCTTTGGCCATTTAACTCCAGAAGAAAACTTGCGAATTCTAAATAAAAATAATATAATCATTACGAATTCTGGGGTGAAACACTGACGCAAACATTTTGACAATCAATGATCGTTTCAATGATTTATTGATAAAATTAAAATAGAAAATAAATTTCAAATCAAATTATCAGCAATGCCCAATTTTTCTTTACTCCTCCAATATGTACACAGACTGAAACCGCAATGTAAGTTGATTTTGATTTCCTGAGTCTCATTCTGGGCACTTTGTATCTAATATTGCTTGAGATCGCCACTCGGGATGTTAAGAAGTGTGACTAAAATTGTTGTTGAAGAAAAAATCTATTTCAAACTTTATTTAAGTTTCTTTTCATTTGAAATTCTTATAAGTAGATTTTTTCTCGGACTTTATACTACTTTCATTCTTTTATCAGTAGTCCATGTTTTTGATTGCTATACTGGGTAACCGTTGAAATTTAACACATTCGTTTTTCTTTCAATTAATACCCTTAAAATTTTTTCCTTTTCATCTTACCAAATTCTAATCGGTCTCTACAGAATAAAAGCAGAGATCATCTATGAGTTTTAATGTGACAGTAATTTTTTAAATTTAGATTTTATCTATAAAAGGGTATATAACTATAGTTTTTAAAATTACTGAAACTCTCTTAAAAAGTTATTATTAATTACCCTTAAACCTAAACTTTATTATTATTATTATTATTATTATTATTATTATTATTACTATTATTAACTTTTTTTAAAGAGAAAATTATTATATTAAAATATCAGTTACCTTAAAATGTATTTAATTATGTCTTGTCTCTGATTTTTGTCGTTTAGAAAAAATTGATAATAGTAACAATGTTATTAAGGATTTGAATGGTAACATGATCAGAGAGAATTCTAATATTCTATTATACTTTGATTATGTCAGGAAAATATTTTCCGGTCAGCAAGTATAATTATTATTGTTTATAAAGACCGACGCATAAAGGCTGTATATGTCTTCATCTAGAAATCGATTTCTTCAATAAATACTTTAATTAATATTATTTTATTTTTAAAATCGAAACCGAATAATCACTAAATCAATTCTGATCAATTGTTTTTGAAAGTTGAAAAAATACTTGATTTTTCTACATTTATTTTTCTAAGTTTTCTGATTTTGGTCTACTGGATACCACCAACCATATCATTAGTTGGTAAAAAAACCTTTATCCAGAAATTGGGTCCTGTGAATATTTGCAGTCAAAGGCTGATTACATTAAATTTTTCTTTACAAAAGGGCTTTATCAAAACCAAACAACTTGGTCCCCAATTCTGCTAATTTTATGTGCTGATATTGCCACATCTTTTTATATCAACAAGAAATAAATTTAATTTAATTAAAGAAAATTATTTTAATTTTTTTCATCTCCCTTTGTAATTTCGAAGTCATCATTTAGTTAAAAACATTAATAATTATGTAAAAATTTCTAAAATTTGCTTATAAATTTACATTGTTAAATCGAAAAAAGTTTTTTGTTTGAATATTTAGAAATTTAATTTAATTTAAATATTATTATTAATAGTGAAATTTGGATTGAAAAATTTTACACTTATCCATTATTATTATTAGGGTTTAATAAGTCTTATCTCTTTTCACTATTAAATTTTAAAACGATAGAGTCCCAACAAATTATCGTAATACTTGTTTCATTATATCATTTTAAAGCGCGCAATTTATATTTTTAAATGATACATTACTTCATAGAAATATTTTAATGATTAAAAATAAAATTATGTTTAGATGTGCATAGTCAAAATTGAAGTTCGTGCTTGTATGTTTTAGGAGTTTAAGCGCGGTTACAGTTCTGCTGAAACCCCTTATAGAATAAAAGAAGTCTTTGGTGAAGGGTCATGTTCTTACAAATGTACGAAAAGTGGTTCCATCTTGCAAAAATGACAGGACGATACTCGAAGACGAAACACGGTCTGGCTGACCATGGGCTGATATTGATGTTGCCATACTAAAGACAATTCAGTAAAATTCAAGGTCGACATTAGATTAACTATTATATCTTTAGATCTCAGCTGTCCCTTACCAATCATTTAAAACGCCTGGATTTAACAAAAAATAGGACAAAAGTGAGCCACACAATTTAAGCGAATCTCAAAGAAAACATCGGATAGATATTTGGTCTTCTTTGTTCATGCGCAACCAAAATGAGTACATACTTGACTTGAATAATTACGGTAGACAAGATGTGGATCTTGTATGATACTTCTAGAAGTTCGTGTTCATGGTGATTAGTGTCTGGTTGTCAGTAAGTTGGATTATAAGTTTGGAATATCTTCAACGTGGTCAGACAATTAATGCTAATTTTTACTGCCAATAAATAAATCGAGTTCATTCATCTTTGTTGGAAAAACAACCAAGTTTAATCAATCGAAAAGGTGTGATTGTTTTGCAGGATAACGCAAAGTCCTATGTTTCCCAATTGAATCAAAATGAATTTTCAAGTCTTAATTGAAAAACTTTGTCGTATCCGTCATATAGCCCAGACATCTCACCCTCAGATTTCCATCATTTTTTATTAATGTCAATTTTCCTTGCCGGTTCAAAGTATCAAGAAGTTCCTTAAGTAATTGATGCAATAAATGCGTTCGTTGAATCAAAAAAGAACACAAATTCTTTCGAGATGGCATTTTTTCGTTATCAAAACTTTGGCAATTAATTGGTAATTCTGATAGTTCATATCTGTGTACATAAAAAAGGATTATAAAAAAATGGCAAAGACTTATTGAAAATCATAATATCATTTATTATCTTATGTTTTATTATGTTATTAATTATTACTTAAGAGGGTTTAATACTTATATTTTTGATTTGTTAGATGAAAAAGCAACAATACTTTTGCTCCAACCCAATATTATTCTCCTTTCAACTTTAATAAATATTTATTAATTTTCTTGCATGGCGAAAAGACCACTCATAAAATTGCTTGTTTTACTTGTGGGTACCTTACAAATTCTGATGATGTCATAATAGCTTTGTCTCATGTATTTTTACATGACAAAATGAATAAAAAAGTAAACCCCATTAGGTCGTCCACCAAGTTAAGAAAAATTTGTAATTCCTGCGTAGAGATGCACTTACTGGCGCCATTTACCGAAGTTCATCAGGTTCATCCTATGGATTCTTTAGCTTGTCTTCAAGCGAAAAGATTAACTTTCGGAATCAAGCTTTTTTATATCGTCCGGATTTTTAGTTGTCATACGCTAATGTGTAAATTTGCTGTGGTAGTATAAATATAGTTTTGAAAACCGAAAATTGTTATCTCAGTTATTTTAAATAATGGCAAGGTTTCATTGTTTTAGGTTTGTGAGTTGTTTGACCGACCTATACATATTATAATTTCTGGAAATAATTTCACTGATATCATGTGTATTCTGATCATCTTTGTGATTATTTAATTGTCTTAAAATATGTCTTTTAATGATTTCGACTGTCTTTAAATTTCATACTGAGTTTGATTAGTGTCTCTCGATATATTTCTTTGTTAATTGGTTTTCCCGGGAAAGAAAGTTAAAAATATACCTTTTTGATCCTAAATAAAGACCTTTCCACACTAATAATAGTTCTTTGGAAATTAATTATGGGAGCTTTGAGTCAAAAATTGAAAAATTCACTCCTCAACATTCAAGTTATTTTATAGTAAAAGAAGCTCAAATATGAAAAAGATTAACAGACATAAAAAATATATGAACAGATCAACTGGAAGTGAGCATTTTTTTTCTCTAGACAGAATGATATAAGGCGTGTTCCATGGGAAAGTAACTGGCGTGAAATAAGAGACAACTATTAAAATATAATCATATAACTAAATACAAAACTCATTCAAAGGGACTCAGTGCAGCTTTGGAAACGGTTATAAATATTTCAAAGAAATATTGATAATCCTCTTAAGAAAAATTTCAGTCTAATTCAAATGGTATTCTAATACAAAGTTCATCCTTCTTTGTTTATATCTTGAAATTTACTTTCATTCGGATCACCCCACACTTTTATAAATATATACAAATATGTACTTGTACGTATATTGAATAAGGAGCCATGTTGAATGAATTAATTTTATTGTTAATTTTTCGACCTTTCGGTGTCCAGATATATTTGAAAGAGTTTTCCATTGGCAAAGTCTGCAATTATGAATGACTTTGATTTTATTTTGACATTTTTCTTATTGTGATAAAATGGGGATTTATAGAAACTAATTAAAATCGAAATAAAATAAAATAAAAATATTTTAACTATAAAAAAACAATAAAATTCAAGAAGACATTTATCCATTGACAATCAATTTTCCCGATAATCATTAAATTTACACAAGGAAATTCTCCTAGAAATATCAGATGAATACCCGAAAAATGATATGTAAGCAATCCTTGCCTATGTTAAATTATCAAAATCTTCAAGAGAAAAACAAAAACCACGTACGTAGAACCGATGTTTAAAAAAGTTATTCGTTATTTCCTAAAGTTACTTGTCCAGATAAATCTTTAGGCTTCCTACAATACTTTTAAATTTTGGTCAATTTTGAATGAAGAACTTCCAGGCGTTTTCATTTCGTTTTGGGATTAGATTTCCGATTTTGTCGATTGATCTTGAGACGAACTATCCATGCATATCAAAAGGTTTCAAAATAAGGCAAAAATTCCAATTGTCAATTTGTGATATGTTTCAATCTCTTTACTCCTTACATCTTTAAATTATAATTATTTTCTTTTCCTCATTAACCATCGTGTCCAATTTACATTAAGCCAAAGTCTATCATAAGGGACTAGTTGAGTAACCTAATATATTATTACTGTTAACTAATGTTTTAAAGTATGGAAGAGTAAATCTTCCAAAATGCATTCTTCCAATAAGCATTTCCTATAGTAAAGCATTTTATAAAGGTTAATTGGGATAAATCACTTTCTGGTTAGACATGATTGCAAAAATTCACTTTGAGTTTGCATACATGGTCATGTTGTGAATGCTAAGTTTACGGTGACAAATTGATAGGGTCAATGAATTTTTGAAAAAATATTCAACTTTAATCAATAGAAAGCGATTGCTTTATCAGCAGCTCACCGGACACGTTTGACGAAAGAAAAATTTATTACTCTTGTTGGGATTGGACTCTTGCCTCATCCTCCTTACAACCCAGGTCTGTACTCTCAGATATTGCACTTTTTTGATCGTTGAAACACTTTTTCGGAGAACAGTCGTTTGTTAATTTTGAAAAAGTAGAGAAATTTGGCAGGACGTTCTTTGCTTCAAAATAAACAAAATGGTACAGTGAAAAAATAAAAAAAACTTGCCTAAAAAATAACAAAATGTTGCATATAATAACGGTTCATATTTTTAATGATAGTAAATGTGATTTTTGGTGTTATTTTTTCATATAATTCACGGAAACTTTTGATGCACCTAATTTTGTCGTTTTTCTAACTTGAGCCTCATTTCTTTCAGAATACCTTAGAAATACCTTTTGAAAATACAATTGCAATTTCTATTCTTCCGTTAGTGCGGCTATTTTACAAAACGTTTATATGCTTTAAAACTTATCACAACATCTTTGGTTCCAACTGTCAACTTAAGTACTTTATTGACAAAACTGATTTTTTCACTACGCTGAACGGTTTGGAAATTATTAATACACTTTTTATTATTTTAAACATAATCTCTTCTTCGATGAAACAGACAATTATTCAAAGTTTATACTTCAGAAACATTTTCTGAGAATGAGGTAACTCTTTCATCTTCGAAAATAATTAATCAATTGTAAATATAGATATATATAAATATATATCTAAAATATATATATAAATATATCAGAATGATATCGAAACGTTATTATGAGGATTGGCATAAAATGAACCAAAATTCTTACATTATTTTTGTTGAGACTCCATCTAGCCAAATTGAGATAAGGATTGCCGTTATAATAGGGTTTTCTTAATTCACGAGAATAGGTTCAAAAAATATATCTTGAGATTTGAAACCCTTCATCAGTCTTGTAAAACCTCTTCCCATACATTTATTCCTCTACTCATATATTTTGATAAAATGGTCATTTAACTCTGGACCAGTTCTAAATCTTAATGAAAAATATAAATTAATAATTAATAACAATACAAAAACTGTCACAAATGTTCTTAACAAATACGCATAGTTCCTTAAATAATAATTTTTAATGGTGCAAAATTGTGATAAGCATTTTTACTAATAATTATTATGGTAGATTATATTAATAATAATTTTAATAATGTGCCTTATTTATTTGTGAAACCTTAAATAAAATAATTTTTATTGCTGACAATAAGGAGGTCTTGAAGAAATAAGGGTGACATGTCACAAATAGAGTTGGAGGAATGGTAGATTTTCCAGCGAAATTTTTAGGGATTAAGATTTTATTTCGTCAAAGGTTTTCTTAATGTCTTCATGGATTAAAGAAGTTCCAAGAACAATTTTCTTGTAAACCTAAGAATTTATTTATTAATGAACCGGAAGGGCAAAAAATTCTTTTTGAATATCTCACTATAAATTCCTCTGATGATGAAGATGAAGATTTCGAGCATGAAGTTATAATAAAATATCAGCAGTCCTGGGATGCCGATGCTGGAACACAAGTTGCAAAGCCTGATGATGTTAAAAAAGACGAAGTTTTTTGAAATCTAAGCTATAAAAAAAGGATTCGCGAAAAAGAAATAAATTAAACCGATCAAGCGTGACTTAGAATTCAAACTTTAAAGGTGGTTTAGAATTTTAATTAACGGTATTTTTCTGTTGAGATTTTCTTGAGATTCAAGTCTTATTTTACTTTTACAGCTTGGTCTATCAAACATTCAACTTTAACTCGTAGCACAGCCTTTTTCTAACCGCCTATTTATTATAACTAATAAAACAGGTTGATTGAGGGCTACTCTCCTTTCTCAACCCTGATATACTAAATTTGACTCGTAAAGATTTTGATGTTCCAACCACTACAGTTTAAAGAAATAAAAATGAACACAAATGACTTCAACGATTTAAAGGTTTTTAAAGATCAATCTAAAGTTTTAAAGTGATACTTTTAAATTATACTTAAATCTTTTGTGCATTATTGTTTAACCATTTACAATATAATGTTGGGGCTCTTTATGATTAAATATAACGTGTTGCGTGACGATCTTCATGTCATTTATGGTCGAAAGGCGAAAAAGATAATAAATTATCCAAGAATATTTCAAAAGGATTTTATCTTGTCAAGATTTTTATTTAATTTTTTGAAAGGTCTGTGAAATTTCTCAAGAAAATCCACTATCATATTCGAACAAGAGATTCTTAAAACGATTTTTCTATTTCTGATTTTCAAAGCAATCTTTAGAAACCATTTTCATTCTTTATTTCCTGCTTTTTATTGAGATTTATCAAACCTTTGTTATTTTCAACTTGATAAAAATAATACTGTTTTTCCTTTTCAGAAAATATCGATTTGAGAGTATATAGATTATCCATTGTTTCAGAAATAAAAGATATTTTTTATTTAAATCAATATCAAATTTAATTTGCAAAGACCGCTTTTTTATTCATAATGATTATTTATTATCAATAATAATTTATTATTATTATTATTAAATTAATATTTTCTATTTTCAATTTTTATTAAAAAAATTATGACAATACGTGTTTTGAAAATCAAATTAAGTAAAAAGTTCAAATCATTGATGTCCACATTCTTTTTATTATTTTTTATTGGTGATTTCCGTAGCTTTTACCTTCACTAACTTTTCAAAATAACTCTTTCGGTAAAATAAAATCTCTTTAACCCGTTTCAGACCAAGATTATTGTTAACTGATAAAAGTTATCTTTTTACTAATTATTGGTAAGACGAACATTATAAAAACAAGTGTATGAAAATATACACATTAAGTTTTGATTTATGCACACACAGATGATGATAGGGTTAATTAATTCAAGTAACAGCGTTATAAGACTTAAGACATTATGCGCATAATTCTTCACATCTGGTTTGTAGAGGTTAAAATAGTTATGGTAATAATGTATTTTATCGATTTTCATTATTTAGGTGCTTTAGTTAATATTTATCATTTGTTTATATCATAAAAAATACACGGTTTACAGTGTAAATTAACAATTTTGTGACTTAAATTAACGATTGTTTGAACTTTTCTTTTTTAAGAAAATGAACGAAAATTTTACAAAAAATAAGAAACAACTTGAGACAAGTACTGGTCAAACAATAATGAGAAAATTTCAAGATGGAAATAGACCATGCTTAATTAGCCTCGTACTGGATTTAAATGAAGATACGGTCGCTTCAGTTACAATCGTTAAAGTTGTAAATTTCTTAATTTACAATGTGTACTCTGTAAATATTTTAAAATGGCTGAAGGACCATATTTCAAGGAAATTTGTTATATTATGCCAGAAGAAATTATGGAAGTATTTTTGATAGGAAATAATGGATTTAGGATGCGTTTGATTTTGAATTAAAAACTCTCCTTTTTAGATAATAATAAAAACTGTAAAATTCATGATTACCATCATTATTTATTGGGTTTTTATGACATTTTTCTGATTGTAAATTTTTATCAATTAAAATAATAGTTATATTTATTATATTATAAATATAATTAATTTTAGTTAAAGTTTTAATTATGTTAATTAAATTAAATTTCATAATTAAAAATGATTTATTTCATCAAAATATCAATCAGAACACAAATCGATTACAAATGAAGCTTAAGTATATATAGAAAATTGTTGAACAATAATTTTATTATTTTCGACTGATAATAAATGCCGGAAACAGTTGGAAATAGAATTCTAAGACATAACAAATATCGAGTGTCTCCACAATTTTGGACAAAAGGAACTTTTGTTTTATTTTATGAAAATCAATTTTTTCAACCGATGGTTTTACATTTTCCAATTATTCCAACATCATCAATACAATTGAGACGAAAATGAAAATAAATAATAAATACGCTATCATTATTATTTGGTAAATGTTAAACATTGAATCCGGCATCATGTTACAAGTTTCAGCTAACTGAATAGATCATACAAAAACCGCGTTTCATCTCCGCTATTTGTTTAGTTAATAACTCTCTACATCTTGAAAGTTAACGAAAAACTTTTTCAGATAATAAATTCTAAATATTACATTTCATGGAAGCAGCGATTAAGATTGAATTCTGCGAAATACAGAAATTCAATACGACACCGAGACTTGTGAAAATTATACCACTTTACAAATGATATTGGGCATATATATATTATGGAAAGTTATTTCGGTATTTTTCTGGAGTCTGTTAAGTATTTTGGAGATTAAATACGAGTGGAGAATGAAGATCATGAAGACGAAAATAAAACGAGGTCGTCCATTTCGATGGAAAAATATAATATGAAATAAAATCAAATAAATGACTTTTACCTATTCTTTGATGCTCAGCTTTATCTTATTGAACATTGTGTCTCTTTATTATAAAACTCTTCTATCACCAAGCTGTGAGTTTGAGTCACAACTCTTTTTCCGGTAGAACCTATAATTTTTGAAAGATTCTATTCTGATAATTTTTACTTGTTTCGAATAATGCACTGTCAAATTTTGTCTTTCACTTATTTAGTTCAGGTAAATTTCAATTTTTTAAAAAACTGTCGTAAACGTGTGAGAGGTGACGCTGTTTTAAAAATTTGTTTAAATGTATTTTTTATTGAACATTAATTGGAAAAGAGACCAAAAGGGTGAAAATAAGTGATATTGAGAAACGAATTGCATTTCAAGACATCTTGGACGATTTGCTTCAGAAGCAGAAAATAAAATGGAATATTATGCCACAGAAAGTAAAGAAGGCATAATATAGAAACTGCTTCAGAAATGGAACCCCAATTTGAAACAATTTCTTTCATATTTTGATTCCGCAAAATTCAAAGAGAAATTTTAATAACTAAAGACTATTTATAGAAAGTTGAATGGTTTTTCGGTCAAAGATTTTCTTCAATTTAATGATATACTCACCAGCTATGATTTTCAAATCTACAAATGGAATTTGGTGATATGTATTAAATAAATGAAGATATCAATATCTTTTGATAGGAAAGTAAGTGGTAAAGGGAAACTACAGTAGTACTTAATCGATCTAGTCAAAAGTATTTAAGTCTAATAAAACTTCATAAATTTCTTTTATAGATTTTTAACGTTTTACTGTAATACCTAAAGTAGTTTGTTTTGATTAATGGTTCGGAAAACGGTATATTTTTTTGAAAACCAAACAAACCCAAGTTACCCTTTTATCCCTCTCTCCAACAGATTTGGTTTTAGCTAATTTTATTCTTATCCATCCAGTTTTGGAACTAAATGAAATTAATTTCATAACTCAACTAGCTAATGCCATTTCTGCACTTTCTGAGACAATGAAATTCTTGACCCAATTTAACGATTATTGTTTTAATTTTAGAAAATATCATAAATTCAATAAGTGCAATGCAATTTTTCCAGACAAAAAATATTAAACAGAATAAACTGGGAATATAACCAGTTCCCGTATAGTTTTATCATTGATAAATTCATTGAAAAGATTATTTACAAAATCGTTTTAATTCAAGTGATAAATGCGGCAATCATTAGAGAGAATTGTAAAATGATCATTATAAAAAATAATTTGACAAAGACGCCCAATTTATATAATGAAAGAGAAATTATTTATTTTGTTTAGGAATCAATAGGAAACGAATTTTATCTATTTTTGTCTATTATTAAACTATTGCATGGAAATTATTATAGTAAATCGATTAAAAATCACTGAATCTGATCAATATTGACTTTAGTTTTAATCAGTAATAGACTATTTCAGAGAAAAATTAATAAAGACATTGTAGAAATAGATCACAAATTACCTGAACAAAATTGGACTCGAGATTCTATCTACTCATGGAAAATATGGATTCTTCGCTCTCAGTGAATTTCCAGCACCCTAAATAAAAAAATATTTACCAAATTTTATAATTCTACCCATTTCCCGAATTGTTTTGATGATGGCTTTTGTCACAAGCTTCACCATGAAGATTCGATTTTGATCGTTATGAATAAGAACACAAAGCCCATATACGACATCAAACTCGGATCTACAGGGTTCAGATATGTGACAATGACAAAAGCGGTTGAAAATGAAACTTAAACGACAAACTGACAGAAATATCCATTTTCGTTTAACAAAATTCAACCTATTATAAATATATCAATAAAAGTGGAACCAGACTAAGAGCACTAAAGAAAAATAAAAAATGAAGTTAATACTATTTCCTATGAAGTCGATTCACTCACCGTTATGGTATAAGTAATGAAAAACAATTCCTTCTGGAATCCACAAATCCTAGACGGCGATTTGACTGGTGCGGCAACTTCAAAGCTGCTGATTTATTTGGTGTATTTATGTGCCAATACACACACTAACACAAACAAACACACACGACAGCACCATGCAACACTGTGATGGGAAATGGTGAAATATTGGTAAAAAACCGAAAATGTGGCTCATCGATTGGTCCATCAAAAGAATATAATGAGAATGGTGGTTCTTCTTCCACAAATATTTCTTCATACTAACCTAATCACACACGTCGACAAACGAACATGCACATCGACATTCACACACACACATACGGTCACAGAAAATCGGTTCGGTTGAAATCATTTCTGGTTCCGACAATAAAACGTTTGAAAATTGCCGAAAAGGCGGCGTCTTTTATTTTTTGGTTATTTTGTGACTTGACAGCTTTGATCATGCGGGGTGACGGGATGGCGTGTATGTGTGTCTGTGGACCTATCAATTTTCTTCTTGGTCTTTCACATATCAAAGAGCTTGTCATATCACCATGATCGTGTGAATGTATGTTTCTCTGTCCATTTGTATGTGTGCGTTTGCTTGTGTTTGCATTCCTTGAATGCTGGCTTTCAAAAACCGCGTCATGTATGTCTCTGTTTGTCTGTAGATATATGCCAATATATCTATACTGCTATTGTTGTTGTTATTATTTGTATGCGTCTGGTTTTATTATCAATAATTTTTCAACAAGCGGTTTCGGTAAATTCAAAGTAAAATTTTTTTGATCATTTTGACGAAATGCGACCACTAGTAGGACGTGGCGATTCACATAGGATGACAATCATACTATTAACCATTATTGTTTTCAAATTATAATGTTGATTGGGTATAGAGAAAGAGAGAAAACCAAACGATTCATTAATAATTCATGGAATTCAATTTCCTTTGTGCTGGAAAGATCCCAACTAAATGCTGGTTATTATTTACATTGATTATGGTACAGCATGATATTATCATTGATTTTGCCGATATACTTTTTTTCCAAGTGTCAACCTAATGGCGCAGGAAATGATTAGAAAAGTATGTCGTAATCACCAGTTTCGCTTGATAAAAGATGAAAAATTAAGAAATTGCATATTTTACTTGACAATTGTTGATAAATTGTTTTAATGACATCATATGGATGATAATTCGGTTTCGGCCATCATTTGAGACATATTTACACATTAGCTGGTATCACAGAATTACATTTAAAACAAAAAATACCAATTGATTATGTTACATGTGTCACTGTCTCCTTGAGAGAAGGTTCTACATAAATCAATATTCAACTGAAATTTAGTCGGTTTTCATAGAGAGAAAGACAGAGAGAGAACGAGCGAGAATAAAAAAGAGGCAGAAACAGAGATGGTTTACGATTGGCAAAACGAATCCAATGAAAATTCCAATAAATTATTTCAAATGAAAATTAAATAACAGTCATCGAATTCAGAATCTTTTTCTGTCCGAAAAGCTGCAGCCTCCGTCAAGTAAGCCATAATTCATACAAATTGAAATGAATCTCTCTAAATGGGACCAACAAGAAATTTCAGAATTCACAGAAACTCACAGAAAACGATGTTACCCGATAATAAGGCATAAAACTTTTCAAAAAAAAAAGACGACAATCAAACGATTTGCCGCTCCAGACTTTAAGTGTAAAACTTATCTCCGGACAGACATGACATTAGATACTACTAATTACCGTTTGTCAGTAGTTGTTATTTCATTTGCAAAAAATTTATTTCAATATTAAAAATATTTATCAATTATTTTTTCCACATATAAAAACAACGGAGTTTAGAATATTGATAAAGTTTTCTCCAAACCTGATTATATCTAAAATTAAAATAATTATTAATTATTGATAATGCAGTTATTATTTATTATTTTTTTAATTTAATTTTCTCAAACCAATTTCATTAATAAAATTTTCATTAAATTATAAAAACCACAAAATGAAATGTAAATCATCTTTTAATTTCTAAACATAAATGTACAAGTTTTAACAGTTTTTCCGAAGAAAATAATGTTTTTGGTCTTTCAGTTTCGTTTTTTATCCGATGCCCACTAGACGGGAAAGTCTTGAGTTTTTGATATAACATCTTTTTTGTATTTCATTCTTCGGTTCTAAAAAAATGTTGCAGATAAATTTTCGGATTTTATTTTCTTTATTATTATTAAATTATTGAAATTATTTAATAAATTAACGGAAAATCGACAAATAACAAAAATCGACTTATAATTAAAACTTATAATTAATTATAATATTATAATCATAATATTTCTCATAAAAATATTTCTTCTCTTCCAATGATATACTCTAAAATAATTTTTAATTTTCAATGAATTTTCTATCAATAATTGGTTAAAGTTTTTTGAAAATAAAAAAAAATAATAAAATTTATAATCAATTTTATTAAATTTACAAAAATGGTACTGTTTTTTTATGACTAGAAATGAGTTTGGGAAAAAATTAAAACAAATATTCTATATTTAATATTAGTATTTTAATATTATTTAAAAATATATATTTAATTGATAATAATAATAATAATAATAATAATAATAATATTAATAATAATATTAATAATAATATTATTAATAATAATGTGCGGATTTTTCAGTATGACATAACCAATGATTTTCAAATAAGAAAGTCCATTGTGTCCAAAAATATAACAGATAAAGCTCAATTTATCCACCAGTCTTCTGTTTCTTCATGAACGCCAGGTTCCTCAAATCTAGCTTAACCCTTGAAATGGCTAGCGTTCCATTTCAAAAAACCAATCTTATTTCCAGCATTGGTTTAGAATTCTCGTACTTTAAAACTCTTCAATTGGCAATAATTACCAAATAAGTTTTTGGTTGTTGTTACAACTCCTTAACCATGCAAAACTTTTGAACATTATTGTCCAATCTTTAACAAATAACAGCAGTAATTTTCCCTAATACACTATCCCATTCCTCACGATAACCAATTATAAATCGAATAATAAAATAAAAAACTATTTCAATTATTTGCCCATAATTAATTGAAAAGAATTACACAAATCCTAACATAAACTGATACGATTTATAAAAGTTGTAGTTATCTGAAAAATCATTTCTTCTTCCCTTTTTTTTTTTTGATATTTTGATAGTATTATGTCTCCAACATCGCTAGACTTTCTTTCCATCTGATAGAGAATAATTTCTCCCTGAACAAATGAAGCAACTTCCAAACCATAATAAGACCTGTGCAAAATTCCCATAAAATTATCAAATGAATGCTTTTTCCACGTCATGTAATTGTCATTGCCGTCAAAAATAATTTGACATTCGTCGAAGAAAATCATTTATCGATATCTATTTTGATTTCGAAACTTTCAGCACTTCATTTCACCATTGCTAATTGAATAATTTATATTTTTCTTTTTTACTTATCATTTTTCCGGCTTTTTCCAGCTGAAGAATGCAAATAAAAAACCCACCCGTCTTTTACCACATAGTACGACTTTTTCCCCCATCTATCTCTCTGTTGAGACGGATTTTTATCTTTATCTCCACTGTTTTTATTTATTTGGAATGTTTTAAAACTTTTTTCTTTTGAAACATTCTCTTTTGGAAATTAAAAAAAAAGCAACAACAAAAAATAGAGGACTAAAAAAATTGTACTGTTATTTTAAAGATTTTCCTTTGAAAATTCAGCGAAAACGATGTCCAAGTTCAATATTAAGGTTTTGCTTTTATTGGATAATATTATTTATTTATATTTTTTATATTTAAAAAAAAATCGTTTAGAAATAAATATTTCTCTCCATTTTGTCTCAACTTTGTCGAGTTTTGAACGAACAATTGATTAATGGTTTTTGTTAGTGATACAAAGTTATAATTAGAAAATAATAATAATCATTATTTTGTTTAAGTTGATTATTTAATGGCAATAATTAAAACAATCCTCGATAAATATAATAAAGCTTGTCCACGATGAAATTGTCGCATTTTAAAACTTAAATAATATCAACACCAAACAATATATTTGCAAACA
>JBBMKC010196709.1:0-14638 GCA_037834085.1 Bipalium vagum | reverse complement strand
AATAATAATAATAATAATAATAATAATAATAATAATAATAATAATAATAATAATAATAATAATAATAATAAATTAAACAGAAAAAAGAAAATATTAAACTGTAGCAAAATTAAATATTTTACCATTTTACATTATTATCATTATTTATTAATCTTATTCACGGGATTACGAAGATGTCGCTTTGAATCGTCTTTAGGATGAGAACAATACCATCAGCGCTGATTTTTAAAAACAAATCAGTCAAAGCTCTTGTTATTCTCTATTTCAAAACCTCTCCCCCACAAATCAAACCTTGTTAGTGAATTTTTCATCGATAAAGAAATCATGGAATGGTATCAGCCACTATATTTCTCAGATATTTCTCATTGTGATTACGATTGCTGTGTTCGTATAAAAGAGCTCGGCAACATGCAGATTAGTTGTATTTTGAAAAGCACCTTAGACAAAAAAAAGCATCTTTATAACATAAGGCCCAGAAACTAGCCTATATCGATTTCAGCGATTTCCTGATCGTGGGTAGTATACTGAGCTTATGTAAGGTTATTTAAAATTATATAAGTTTTTAATTTTGATTTCTTTGCTTAATACAATGAAACTCATACCCATTTTGCGTGAGGTAACATAATAAATTGATTGTTATTCACAAATATAATTTTTTCTATCTAAATGCTCTATTACAATTTAACAAATAGAATATGTTTTGTCTAAATATAAATAATTATAGATCAAATCTCAAAACGAGACTTAGGAAGGAAATGATTTAAGCAATATTAGTCTCGTACTTATTATGATAGACTGAATTTTGTTTTAATATGATGGGTTAATTATTTTTTTTGTTTAATTTATTTTTGATTTACGTTCAAAAATAACATTTTTAACAATTAGATTTTCGACCAGATTTTTTATTTCAATTTGAGTTTTATTAAAGAGATTTTATAATATCAATCGTTGGGTTAATTATTATTTGAGTATTTAAACAAAAAATATTTAACCCATTTCATCCCATAAGCCTCTTTTAGAGTGAAATTTACACTTTATTTGAAGATTTTACGAAATATAAATTAATTTAAATCACTGCAGAGACATTTTATTTTAATTGCGCATTGGTAGACTTTTACTTTTTATTTATTTCCTTCTAAATTTCATCTCAATATTTTACTATTTTCTAATTTTCGACTTTATAACTTCAAGGTAAGTAACGAGTGGACATAAAGAGTAAAAAACGTTTTTTTATTGGTGACTCAATGCTTTGATGTGGCTGTTATTAGCAGCGACATGTTGTGTTTATTCGGAAGAAAAAGTGGACCTTCTCGATTTCCGAGTGTAGGTAACAGCAGCACTGCTGAAGACTGACAGCAATTCGAAGCCCAAGAAGCTTGATTTCAAGGTCCCTGTGACAAACAGCTACTCAACATTGTTGGTGAAAAACATTTTTTAGAAAGAACCGATGATGGGAAACAAAGAAAGGTGTGCAAGAAGAATGCCAGGTTGCATTGTAAAAAATGCAAACTTGGATTTCATGTACAGTGTTTTGAGGCATATCATTCTAACTAAAAAGTAACTAAAATATGTGATTTTGTATGGTAATTTTCTAATTGTAATGATATTATTATGATAAGGTTATGAATAAATGTTTTCTAATTTGAATATAACAATTTATAAGTAATACGCTTTCATTTCTTGATCCCCAAATTGGACTAGTCCTAAAATCACAGTAAATGTTTTTTTGATTTTTATGAAACTTATATCACTAAGTAAATCCAATTTCTTTGCCCTATTGAATTCTGGAATGAAATGGGTTAAAATAATCGGGTTATGAAATATAAATGACCACGAGATTTTTTATTTTCAAAACATAAATCATTACAAAACACCATTTAAGAATTTAATGAAATAAATCTTTGAAATATAAAATAATCTCAGTTTAGTTAATTTTAAATATTGAGGCACGTTATAAGAATTAAGACATTCTAAAAATTGTTTAAATATTCACATATATATTTTTCAGTGACAAGGTTAACGTTGTTTTAAACAAGACTAAATAAAGAAGATTGGTCTTATCTCAATGAAACAAATTAATTTTTATTTTTGAAAGATGGAGACGGTTGTTAGTGTCAGCGACCACTACAGTCTTGAAATGGGACAGATAGAGAATGAAGCGACATATGAAAATTAAACATTCTATTTAATTTCTACTTTCATATCAAATGTCCGACAGTTCCCACTATTTTTCATGAGGAAGGTCATTTGTTTAAATCTGATAAACAGGCCACAGTTTACTTAGCGGCTTACGACTATTGAAATGTAATTCCATTGCAAAAGACGCAAAAACGCATCTTTAAATACTTTATGGAGATCTAATGATGTCTAAGATCAGTGGTGGTGCATGGTTTTTTATATCGATATATAATGGCTGATCTTCACTGAAAGGAAATATGTTTGTTTTGTAATAATAAAATTGAAATTAAATAATCTTTAGTAAACATAACAAATCAAATAATGACAAGGTATCATAAAATATTTTGTTTTTCAATGATTAAGAATGACAGAAGGTTTTAAGGAATTAAAATGTTATGAGTACTTATCATTTCATTTATTATTATCTGATCACTTTCAAACTCAATCAAAAAACCTTTAGAGATACAATTGTTTTCACAGTTTCCATAGATATATTAATATTAATGTATTGGTTTTCGTTAGAGAACTATCGTACCATTACCAAGATTTTTAGTTGATAAAAATATAAAATTGTTTATGTTAAATTTATTATGTTGAGCTGTAACATTTTTAGTGATTTTTAATATTTCTTCATAATATATTTAAAACAATATCTTTACGATAATAGCACAGTAATCAATCATGTTAAGCATGGTCTTTACACACGTCTTTTACCTTCCACGAGACTACTGATACAATTACATAAAATTCACTGTACCTGGTATCAGAAAAGTTGCCGAGCTATATTTCCATATTGTTCACTAACTAGTGTATCAAAGGTCAAACCTGACTCCAACTCTCAGGTGGTGCAAAAATAATAACAATCAGTAAAGCAATAACTTGTATTTAATGCTAATGCTTGTATTTAATTTAAAACTTTGACAGTCAAGAGAAAGGGATCACAATAAGATCTGAAATGTCTGAAATTGTCTTTAATAATCAATCAAACACAATAGTTAATAAAATTCGAGTTAAGAAATACAAATAAATACTCAAAGTTAATCAATAGTTACTATGAAATAATATAATCAAATTACTTAGTTTTAACAAAAAAATATAATTAAGATGATAATAAAAAAATGGAATAAGCTGACGAATTATCTTAATTGAAGCTTCCCGAACTATTAGCTGAGCCTTTACAGTTGCTCAGAAATAGCCTTCTGATGGGGAACTCAAACTCAATTCCAGGCAAAATATCATTAAGGAAAAAATACTTTTGCAGTAGACTGATACGCGATACGAATACGAATATCGGGTTCTCTTAAGAGTTTTCTTCTCACAGTTGCCCTCGTGATTGTGGGCGAATTTATGTTTAAATCCTTCTTCTTATATAGTATTTTGGTCGATGACTAATCAGTCTTAGACCAATTTTATTAATGGGAAATGTCAATTCCCTTTTAGGATCATTAATCCTAAGTCGGTCCCTCATTGCACACCCTGATCTAATCTTGGCAATTTAGGTTCGCCATTGTCAAGATTAGATCCCAAAAAAAATTTATTGCCTTTTTCCTTTTTAATTAACTTTTGAACTTTTTTTTTATTATTTAATTATTATTCTTAGTATTATTATTTTTTTTTTGTCATTTTGAGCACAATTTCACGATTATTCTTATTTTGAGCACCCTTTTAGAATTTTCATTTGGGACGGGTAAAAAAGAACAGTAATCGGCTGGAGCTATACCTAAATAATACCAAGTACCCTTGTTGTATTCAAGATCCTTTTAAAGGTCTTACAAGACAGTTCTAGTGTCAGTTGCTGAATTTGGTTCAGCATAATCACAGAGGATTATTGTATTATTTTTGCATTTAAACCAGAATAAAATATTTAAATGAACCATAAATTAGAATAAAGTCTATGAAACCTTTTTATTTTAATATTATTCTACCAAGAATAAAAACAACTTCTTTGAATTGAAAAAAACTTTAAATAATTAAATAATAATAAAATATTGTGACATTTAAACAAAAATTATAAAAATAATACAATTTTAATTAAGTATAAAATATAGTAGGACCAATAATTAAACAAAATAAAATTATATTATTAAACAAATTAAAATTATACAAAATTAAGAAAGAAATAATTATTTTCTTCAGTTTAGTTAACGTGGGGAAAATGATAAAATTGTAAATAAATTAAACTCAAATTTTTGTTTTAAAACATGGATTTACGAGTAAGTGGTTAAATTTGAGGATTTAAAAATTAAAAATGATTAAAAACGAAATACTTAATGGCAGCTGCAAATATTCCAGCGTCCGTGAAAGATAAAATGTTATAAAATGTTTCATAATAAATATAAATCTTCTTCGGATTTTTCAATCACGTCACATTGGACGTTTCAAAAATATATTTTTGAAAATATATTTTTTATTTTATTTTGAAAAAACAAAATTTTACAATGAAATAATTATTCAAAAATTTCACGAGGTAAGATAAATTATAATTTGGAAATGGATAAAAAATTAATTTAATTTACTCTGAATTTATTTTTCTGTACGGAATAGATTTAAATAATTAATTTCTTTATGGTTAAAATTATTAAAATAAAAATGAAAAAATTTTCCTCTGGTATTTTTACTTTAAGATACTGGGGTTCTTTTATGTCAAAATGAGGTTCGAAAAATCGAAAACATTAAAAATAATAAGTTATTATGAAAAAAAATTGCAGTCTACTGTACGGGCAAAATTATTTGCGATTTTATCTACGGGTGTGCATAGAACGCCCTCAAGAATAAAATAAGAAGTCCATGAGATTGTTTGATGAACAAGGATATATGAACAAGTATGTTCAATTTGCTCTAAATAATAACCTTTAATGACATTATTTACGACGCTATCTAGAAATAAGTACCAAGAATTTTAATTTCGCATCGTCTTTTGCTTCCGATGAATAAAGAGAATGGTATTATTTTCATTTACTTGAAACTTGAAGACTGTGTTTTATAATTGGTTTTTAGGGTTTATTTCTGACAGGAACAACGTGTTTAATGAAGAAAGAAATGAACAACCTCGACGAAAATGGGTGTGAAAAATTTTAAAAAATAAAGGCTATTGTGAAAGAAGAGACGGATTATCCAGAGACTGCTTTATATTATATTTAATTTAAGCGGGAAATCTGTAAAGAACATTCTGCAGAGCATTGGAATCAGAAAATTATACAGTGGATTCGTCATACATTTCAAAAACTATCTAGTTATTTCGGATGAAGTTCTAGAATTCGCTTTAATTCTTCGACTTTAATGCAAGTCTTCTAAAAACGATTTAATACCAAAATACAAGATTTAAACATTCACACTATTCTCATAGTGTGGTTCGAGTTGAGATATATGAAATAACCATATTTTCATTTTCTTGTTAAGAATATAATTCTGATTAGCTTTTTCGCTTCAGAACACAATGTAACAAAAATAATCAAATTAATTTGTGCAAACCGCCCAACAGCTTGGTATGAAAAATAATTTCAAGTTTCAACATGATACGGATTCAAAACAAACGGCAAAGATTATGAAAAAGTGACTCAAAGATACAGGCATTGAGATCATGAAATGGGTTGGTCAATCACCTAACATGAATCCTGTAGAGAATTTATGGGCTTACCTGAAAAGAAAATTCAGGGAGAGGGAGATAACCGGAAAAGAAATGTTTAAAGTATGACTCATAGAAAAATGGCAGAAAATACCTTCTGATTTTTGCAAAAAACTTGTCAATTAAATGCGAAATAGATGCCAAATGGTGCTTAATAGGAAAGGAAGACCAATAAAATATTAGACATACCAGATACATATAATAGTTTTTTGTTTGTGTCAAATATACTCGTACGAATAATTATTTTGGTCTTAATTTCTTGAGTTTTCCAAACCTAAGTCCATAGATTTTCGAAAATATTTTTATCTTTATGCTTTTTGATACTTATAGATTAATATGCTGCAGATTTGATCATATTTATTTTTGAATATGTGTCATACTGTTTTATAAATCGAAATATTTTATAAATGAAGTGATCGTACGAATATTTCTTGCAGACATTGTATATATATAATTTTTAAAATTATAACAATTTTACAGTAAAAATAGTATGATTTTGGAGACCAAAGGGGCCCGGTCATTAGTAACCGTTTAAGGCATTATTCTCTAAAATCAAAAAGAAAATTCGAGGTAATATGGAATGGCAGAGGTTTAGTAAAGCATTATTTCTAATGTTTTATTCCACTACGAATTTCATCAGATATCAGTAAAAATATTTCGGCGAGTAAAATGCTTTTACAATTTTACAATCTTTTATTGAACCCTCAACACTTTTTTATATTCCTTTCGTTTTATTTCAAACTTCTTGAAAATTCCTCTTTATAATTCACACTAAAATTGATCTCTACATTTATATTCTATAATATATATCAATATGATAAATACTTATTTTAATAATATTTTATATTTTTACCGAATCACCTATACAAGAAACATAAATGTAGTGAAATGTAGGGTTCCTTGACACCAGTCTTTTCATTATTTGTAAATGTCAAACTTTTCTCAAGCAAATACGATGAAGCACGAAACTGAAATAATACAGAAATAAAGATTCATAATAATTATTTAAACAAGAAAAAAGAATAATTATAACAAAAATTAATTAAATTAAAAATTATGTAAGTTATATTTATAATTGGTTTAAAAAGCTTTAATGTAGCAGCCGAGGATGTATAATTTAATTTTTATTTATTATTATTTTTTTGTTTTATTATCTCCATTGTAATTTTACAGTAAAATAAAATATTTTTAAAATTCTTATTACTTGTGTCACAGGAAATTATTTGAAATTAAAAAATATGAAATTAATTAATTAAAATATAATTAATTATTTCTTATTATCAATTTTCTCAATCAGATCTTTTCACTGTAAATATTTAAAAAAAAGTTATTGAAAATATTTTTTCTTAAAAGATATTACATTTATTAAGAACTTGATTAAATAATAATATTAAGAAATTAATTATTTTAATTAAATTAAATATAATTAAGAAATTTATTAAATAAAACAAAAGCTTTCGGATTTGCTTTCATTAATATTATTAATATTTTAGACAATTTTTTAATTAATAATAAATAATTATTTTTAACATTTCCAATTGCAATTTTATTAACTGTACAGGTAAATTCTTAATTTTATCATTAATAAATAAACTAAAAGCCGATCGAAACTGATGTTGATAACAAGTATCACAATTGTTTATAACAAACGGCAACTGATCAACACCAGAATCAGTGGATATATCCAAAGAAAATCAATCACCAGAATGTAAACAATATGTAAGGTCCCATCTCCGTCACGAATGTTAAGATAACTGAGGTCGACAGTGTCTTTCTAAATTAGCCCCCACTATTTCTGGGCACCGGTGACACGACGACAGCATAATAGGGAAAAGTGTTCACGACACCGCCGTCAGCCCAACAACGGCAATAATCATTCAGCTTTGCTGCGATCGCATCCTCGGGAAAATTGCAGCAGATCAGAAATAAAATTGACCTCGGTCTGTTGTAAAATAACTGTAAATAGACTTTTTCGACAATTTTTTCCCCTTTGGAAAATAGTGCGACAAAAGCTTATCACTTGTTAATTTTCCACTTAATCATGCCCAGTTGGACCATAAAAATTATCACTTGATTTTATCAAGTGTTTTTCACAATTAAAGTTCGTTATCTTTTTCCACGAATACTTTAGATTGATTTCATGACTTTTTACGACTGTTCAAGAAACGTCAGGAGACTTCTGCTTGTCGTCAAGGACTGAGGTCGTGACAGACAAATCTAAACATATTACAAATGGAAAAACTAATGATTCGACGAAAAAAAGTTGAGGTGGAAATATTAACTATTTTTTACTTTTTCATTCATGTAAACATGACTTTTTTCGTAGGGTTTATAATGATATTTTATAATCAAACCAAAATTAATCACACATAAAATACGGGAATTAATTAATTTTGACATTAATTGTATAATTTGCTTTAAAAATAATATATAATATTATAATATGATGATATAATGAAATTATTAATATTTTTTGAGTATATTCATTGATTTCTAATTTATAAATTTTTATATTGCACATAATTTAAATTTTTAATTAATTGTAAATTTAATTTTAATATTTATTTTAAATTATTTTTTATTTTAATTTTTAATGGCACAATATATTAATTTTTTAAGAATGAAAAATTTGTTTAAGTATTATTGTTTTAAAAACCATTCAAAAATATATTGTTCAAACTATGACTGATTTTGTTGTTATCGCAGCTAACATTATTAATATTATTATTATTATTATTAATGTATAAAAATTCATTTTCACCATATTTTTTCTCAGAAATCTGATTTTAGTGAAACTTCGCGATTAAATGTCGTGCACGTGCACGTAGATTTTTTCCATCAATATTTAATTGAAATTTTATTTTTTTTATTAAAATCTATAATAAATCCATTTAATTTTAGGAAATGGAAATTTTATTATTGCCTTATTAAATGTTTAAGAGAAAATATACAAATTTTACTGAAATGACAATTTCCTATTTTGATTTTATTAAATGAATATTGAACATTTTAAAACTATTTTAAATGTAATTAAAAATTAAATTTTATTTATTAATATTAGAGAATTAGGAAAGTTTTAAACTTCTTTTATGAATTTCAAAGATGACAATGCAATATTATTTTTGTTTAACTTCTTTATGAAAATTGTAAAATTTGAGATGAAAAATGCTGACTTATTTTTAGTCTAATGAAGTACAAAAATTAATTAAAACATAAAAGAAAGAAATTAAATCTAAAAGTTTTTGGAAAATCTCATAAAATAAAAACTTTTATTTGGTCCGCTACTGTCATAAAAAAGTTAAAAGATAACGCATAAAGTCTGCTATAAATTTTAATGCAGAATTTTATTATTAATTATCAGAAATTAACATATAAACAAATAATTCTTTTTTACCCTCGAGGTAATATTTTAATGTTTCTCTTTTCATCAGTATTTAAAGAAATATATTTCATTGTTTTATTTAATAATTTTCAAAGACGTTTAGCATTAAAGTTAAGTGAACTTTGTAATACGGGTTATTGGTGGATTTTATTTAGTTTTATTGAAATGCGAGTGTTTTTTATTCTGTTGTCCCATATAAAATATGGTCTTTCTCTATTAAGACTTAAGTGAAACATGTCTTTTCTGTATGGAGAGATACTGCTTTAGAATTCACCTATCTTCAAAATATAATAGTGAGAAATCAATTTGTTTTAATAATCTATTTCTCCGGGCACAGTTGTTTGAAAATAAAGAGATGTATTAGGTTGAGTCAAAAGTTATTCATGGTTTTAAGCAAATAATTTGTTTACAAAATTTTGTTAACACAATTAACATTAATCCTCGAAATATAATTCATCAGTTTCTATAACCCAAAACCATCTTTCTACCAATTGCTCAATTCCATGACAATACCATTCAGGTTTTTTGAGGCGAAGGATTCGGCTGTTCCATTTTTCAGCTCTTCCTCTGAACTAAAGCGTCTCGAAAAAAATATGAGAGAGACCGAAACATATGATAATCAGAAGGATTGAGATCCGGCATATACGCTTGATGGGGAATGACTTCAATGCCTTGCAGTTCCTGATTTTTCCGCTTCACTATTCGTGATGTATGAACTGGTAATTATATTCTTCTTTTAAATGATGTCAATTTTTCATATAAATATTATTATTAAAAGATATGGTAAAACAAGAACTTTAAATAACTACAAACATGACTAACTTTACTCAACCTGATATTCTGTACCTCAAACTGACTTTGTAAGCAACAGAAATTTTCAACTAACATGGCGACCACACCAGAACACCAACCTGCGGACGAGGTCTCGGAAGTTAAAATGTAAAGAAATTGAATGGAAATAGAAGTAAAGAGACTTGAGCGGTTAGGGGTATGGATGTGAGCTTTAAAGGAGGAGGATGTGAGATAAATTGAAATTTAGTCGGGAGATGTAGCTCAGCGGTCAGAGCAGTGTATGCGCATGTGAAGGTCCCGGGTCTGATTAATTTTCAACTAACACTTACAATTCTAAAAACAACTATTTACATATTCTTATTCTTATTTTATATATCCGGGATAGCTATTATACTTGGAAACAATAGACTTTTATAAAAAATGTTTTCTTTTTTAGTGAAATTTTTATTTTTTTTAGTTGTATTATTATCGTACGGATAATTATTGGAGTATATGTATATTTGAGAAATAGATCATACAAATGAAATCTTGGATGTGCGCCTACGTTATATATATTTTGAAACAGGAATTACACATGAAAAGGATATAAAGATATAAGTGATGCATTCTTTAACTAATTATCGAAAATTCGAGCAAAAAGAGTTTACAGGTGAGTTTTCAAAACTTTGAAGCAGAATAAAACTTTTTTCATGTACCATTTAAAAACTGCCAATTAGGTATGGATCTATCATCATGACCATAATAAAAATTTAAATGGTTACAGTTAACAGAAGCTATTTATGCTGATATAGCTGAAGAAAAGACGAACAGTGGGAAAAATTATGATATTCTGAAATTTGAAGGATATTTTGACAATTGAATACCTTGGACAATGAAACAATATATCACGAGTATTATTTTAACTTAACGAATCAACAGAATGAAAACAATCATATAATAAGACCTGGATTTAAGGAAAAAGTCTTTTTCATTTTGACAATGCAGTAGCTCATAAAACTGAAACAAACTAAATTACAAATCCATTAAACCTCCAACAAAATCTCGACATTTACTCGCCAGTAAATTTTATTATCGTTATAAACCTTAAACAATTCCTTCGTGGCAGGTATTTTGTTAAAAAGAAACTAAAGCACCTGTACCATAATACCTTACAGATCTTCTGGAAATGCTCTTTAGACTTTACATTGAATTAATAGAAAAGTTTTGGATTAATTGTTTTGCATTTTCAGGCAATTATTTTGATTGGCAAATGTGTATGTATTTTAATATTCTTTCATTTCTAGGCTAAATACGTTTTACTCAACCTGGCTACCATATCTAACTTTTGACTTCGCCGAGTTGCAGCAGGAGATCGTATGAAACTTTTATAGAATACATATGTCGTAAAAAATTACACAATAATAATAATAATAAATTATGTTACAATATTTTCTTTTCTTAAATATCACTAAATATTTATCTAATATTACCTTTTGTTACTTATTGCAATAACTTGTTAAAATTATATTTAATTATATAATTAATTAAAACTACATTTTACAGAGTTTTCAACGAGATAATATTATGCAGAAGAGAATTAATTTATTTCTACAGGTCTTCTCAAAAGTTTGGAAATCCTTAACTGATTCCAGTCTTATAAAATCCATTTTATTTCTTACTTAATAATTTTGATATATTTACTGTTTTTAACTTAAAATACTTTTTATTAAGACTACATCAGCACTAATTTTTCACGAAAACAAACTTTTGACGATGACTTCCAAAAATTTCAATTTTGAATCATCAGTTCATAACACTGATTTCAACTGATCGTCCTTTATGCTTAATAGCAAATTTAAATCTTTTACTATTATTTTCTCGACGAAGGAGTGATTCTGTTGTACCAATACTTCCAAACTTGCCTTTTACGCAATCGTTGTTGAGTGGTTGACAGAAAAATAGGCAAAGAGTATATTTCATTCATTTCAGTTCTGATATCAAAAGCAGATTTGAATCGGTTTGTATTACTAATTGCTAATATCTTATTGTCAGTTCTTTTTGTTGTTTTTCGTGGACATCCAGATCAATTTCTATTAATATGTTTACCTGCATCGCGATGACTCGATTAAGTTTTGGAAATTGTACCTTTGCAACTTTCATAGTTTTTGCGATTTACGCGTATGATTTGCATGTTTCACTCAAAATAATTATTTTCACTCTTTTCTCGATTGGAATTTCCTTTGATTTTTGCAAACAAGTATTTTGAGGAAAAATAAGAGATAAATAAAATTTAAGCTATACTAAGTTACTTATAAATTAAGACTTCTGTTATATAAATGGCGAAATATTTTATATTTAAACTTTATTTCAAAATCAGAAATTAAAACAAAAGCAATATATTAATAGAAAAATTATTAAAATATTAAAAATAGCATAAATGCCGTGGTATGATTTGTTAAAATTTTAGCTCATTTTGAATGCCAAAAAATATGGATTTTAAATCGAAAATTTCGCAGGATCTTAACAAAAATTATTATAATTTATAGCTAAATAACACAGAAACAATAGATACTTAAAGATATTTGAGTAAAATAATTTAAATATGCCTTATATTATGTTAATCTTGATTTTTCATGTTTTTGTTAGGAGTTTCAAAGCTTTTGATCAGTAGTGTATATCACTATTATATTAATTCATTATCGAACTGATTGAATTGTCCATTCATCCCTTAACTTATTAATTACGATGTTCCCTCTGTATCGACACTTTTAGAGAGATCTTTCTGTTGAATGTCAGGAAAATAACACATAATCAAAACTCGTGTTATAATTAAAAATTACTAAATTACGATTTTAAAATTTAACAATCCTCTGCTATGAATACACTTTTTATAACAAATTATTCCAAAATAAATCACGTCAATCTTTATGACATTATATAGAAGATTCCACATTCCATCGAAAAGAAATAAATTCCGCATTCTGGGTGTCCCACATGATATTTAACATTAAAATTTCAGTACAAGGATAAAGGGAAAAATTATTTTAAATGAAGTAGGAAAAATTATAAATAAATCGAAATTAAAAATTTTAAGCCAGACATCGTCTCTTGAAATATTTCTATTAAAATAAAAATATTTTTGAAACCGATAATTTCGGGATCTGGAACTTGTCTTCTCATTTAATACATTTCACGATCTGACTTCAAGGTCTCATTTCTATTTTAAACAAATAAAACGATAATTTTCTTCTTAGACTTTTTGTCCTAATAAAATCTGTATTAAAACATTTAAATTTTCTCTTTATAATCATTGGTGAAAATAATATTTTTTAATAAATTATTGTTACAATCTTCTTTTTGATGTTTCAATTACAGTCAACACTGTATAATTTCACATCTAATCCAGATTTTCAGATCTTAGAAATGGTGGAGCGGTGTACAGTGTTATGGAAATTTTTCTGTACCCAGATGACCAATTGATTAATTTTTAAATTTTTATTATTTTTAAAATATGATATTAATTTACCCTTTTCAATAAACGTCAGTGCAATATTTTTTCTCGTTGATTTTGCATTCATTTTTAAAATAGCACTAAAAATGATTATTTAAGCAAATATTGCGTAATTATTTTTATAATTATTTGAAAAATTATGGAAATTATGGAATTTGTGAAAAAAAAAGGTTTTTGTTAAAATTTTTAAGGAAAAAAAATGTCCCAAAAGCTTTTTTGTGAAATTAACGGATGTGAAATTATACAGTGTTGACTGTACTACTTCAAATTCACTATTCGTAATAATGTCAGTTTAATTTTTAAAAAAATTTTATTATAAAATGTACAATTTTCAGATAAAAACATTTTATAAAAAAATTTAGTCAGTTTTAATAACCAATTTTTGATTTTTAGCATATAAAAGAGTGTAAAAATGCCACTTAATCTTGTTTTAATAAATATAATTAAATAAATATAATTAATTATTATTATTAGAATCATTTTATAAGTACTCTTGAAACGCTTTTAAAAAACTCTGAAAAAATTTTATTAAACTTATTATTGTACATTTTCATTTTGTATAATTAATTAAAAGTTTGTTTTAATGCATAATCTGACCATGGGTATTTTTAATTCTGAAAGCATATTTATATGTTAATATAGTGGATGTATTATATTTTAATAATTGTAATAATACAAAATAATAAGATTTAATCAGCTAATTACTTTAAATATATATGGGTATTTTAATGTATATATTTTAAATATATATTTATTAAATATATAAATAATATAATATAATATATTTAAATTTAATATATTTTTTATCTATTTTTATCTATTTGATGGTCAAATAACTTGAGGGATTTGATGAAGAGGGAATTAAGTTAATTAAACCGTAATAGTTTCGCATTAATGAGTCATAATTAACTTTTTTTGTTTTTATGTATCAATAAATAAATATCAATATATTACTATAGAATTGTAATGATTTGCCTAAATTTGTTATAATATTTTGAAATTGTGATAACATTAGTGAAATCATACGTCTTGCAATTATGGATTAAAAGTCTGTAGATGTTACTATGGCGACTATACCATGTTACTATTTTAGCTGTTTAAATATAAAGAAAAGAAAAACGACTAATAATAATTCTCTTGTATATATTTAATTCCTTTTAATATACTTTTC
>JBBMKC010196698.1:0-14641 GCA_037834085.1 Bipalium vagum | reverse complement strand
ATAATAATAATAATAATAATAATAATAATAATAATAATAATAATAATAATAATAATAATAATAATAATAAAAGTTCTCAAAACCTGAACTGTTTAATCGAGCGATTTAAAGCAAATTATGACAATAAAATTAATTAAAATTGAATTATATGTTTGGGTATACAAATTTTGAAACTTTTATTGACATTTCGTAAAAGGAAAGTCAAATATAAAAAACATTTGCTAATGATAAAGAAAATTGCATAAAATGTTATTGAAAAAAGATTGTTAAAAATGTTTTCAAAAATCGCGAATTAAATTAAATGAGATCTGTCAACAGGGGTCTGGGTACGTTTTCTTAAAAGAAGTAAATTTTTAAAATATTTTCCAAATTCTGAATATAATACAATTTTGATGCAATATCGTTTTACAATACAAAATAAAAGATTTTTGTGTTTTAATGACAAAAATTATTATGAAAACTTTGCTGCAATTATGCAATAGTCTTAATTCTTACAAAATTGCAAAGCTTACGCTCGTAAATCTTTGAAAATCTCAATTTGATAAGATCAATGCATAAAATTATTTATGAATTGATTTTCATTATTAAATTTTTCTATTTTTCTATAATTTTCGATAAACAATAATAATTATCTCTTTATTCCATTAACTTTTTCTTCATATCTTGAAATATTTATTTCAGTGAAAAATAAATTGTTTTTATTAATTAAAAATTTTCATAATTTTTTTCCATTTTTTAAATGCCCCTATTAAAATATTAATAATATTTCATTGAATTTTATATATGATAAATATAAATAAAATTACAATATTTAAGAGACTTTTTAAAAATACAATAAAATTTTACTTTATTTTTCTTTTATTATTATTCTTTAATATTATTATTAAACAGAATTTTCAAATTGCCTTCAGCCCGTGATGGCAAGAATAAAATAAATTATTATCCACTATAATTAATAAATATTGATTATTCTTGCCAGAAATAATTTTTGTAAAATATAATTCGTAAAATTACCGCTGAAAAATATTAATATAAATAATAAAATTTTATTATCTTTAATTTTTATAAAACAGACTAATTTCAAATTATATTTTTCACAAAAATGATATTTATTTACAAAAAATATTATAAACAATGTTCTGTCAAGGCGTATATGGCGGAGGTGGAATTCCGAAATTGGGATTTGAAATGATAAAAATCGGGGGTGCATCTGGGGGCACTCTTTCCACCGGTTTTCGCTTGGTCGTTCTGCATTTAGAATAACATTTCTGAATAATGTGCATGCCAAGTCCTATCACCAGAAAAATTATCAATATTAAAAACAATTTCGTGATGATATCTAAGCTGAAATTGAATAATTTTAACATTTTGAATTAATTACTGATTAAAGCGATATCGCATTTAAAATTAAAACAAACGTATTTAAATTAAATGATAACTAATTACAAGTTTTGTGATAAAAATTAATTAAGTTTAAATTAAAAGAAGTTTGTCGATTAACACAATAGGTTTTCCATGAAAATAAATTTAATTTTGTCATAGAAAAAAAATGAAATATTTCATTCATAAATATTCATATAAAACTGGCACAATTCCAATTTTGCTAATTTATCTTAAAATATTCCATGCCTTATAAATCATATAAAGTTCTGTCACATATGTATAATAAGAATCAGAGAAAATCAAATATTTATTTAAATTAAGTAAAAATCTTAATATTTATGTAAATATTATGCATAATTTTTAAGTTCATTAAACCTCGGTTTTGATTTTCATTAAAATAATCTTACAGAAAACGAACATTTAAAGTACAACAATCCTTTATCATAATCGGCAAAATTAACAATTTTTTTTGTTTATATATTATTAATTAATTTGTAGATTACATTATGCTATGTGAGCAAATGAGCTTCTTGTCACATTATTTAAAATATGTCACCAAAAATTACGATTTCAGCTTGGTGGTCTACAGTTGGTATGATACACTTTTCTGTTTTACAGTCAAATAAAACTGTCACACTAAATAAATATTTTTGCGTTAATACAATAATGTAAAAGTAATAACATTTAAGAATCCCCACTATCCAATGGAAAAAATAAAATACTGTTATATTATTCGTCGGTCTTTCAAATTGTTGGGTTTACCAAACGCCCACTAAGGATCAATAATATAATAATAATAATAATTAATTATTGATAATAATAATTAAAAAAAAAACAATTTACCTAGTCGTCGAGATAATTGTAATATAATATAGGAAGTTTTAGGCTATCGGAAGAAATAGCCTTTTAAAAATAGCAATTGGTGGTCGTTGGCCAATCTCTTCTTCTATGTAAGGCAAGAATCTCATTTGGCGGATTCGCCGAGAAAATTTTTCTTAATATTTATTTTTAACCAGAAGATTAAGAATTTGGAAGAAATTTCTAGTCGGAGGAGTCTATCATTCAAAAGGATTGATAATTGAAGATTTCATCGTAATACATTTACATTTTTTCTATAAGATAATATACCACAGGATTTTTCAATGGATCCCGTCGAGTTCAGGAATCCCTAGGCAGCCGAAAGGGCCTAGAGGACGACCCGGGGATTCGTTGACCACTCCGTTGAGGCAGACCGTTTTGCTTATTATTTTAATTTTAATTTCTCTCTCACAATTTATTTAAATATTTTCATTTAATATTCCTGACTGTATTAACATAACATAATATTATTTAGATTTATTATTATTATCATCTTACTTACACATTTCAATAAGACAATTATTGTGATCCATGTGATTTCGTCTATATTCGTATTTGATTACATTGATTTGAATGTATTTTGTGATTAGTCGTGTGAACGATTTGTGAAATAAAGTTTATTGTGATTAGTTTAGATTCATAAAAAATAATTGGAATAAAGGGATATTGTGATTGTCTTGATTCGCATCTTCTGGAAATGCCAACTTTGATGTCATCAGTACCAAAATAAAAAACTTGAGTCTCGATGCAAAAATCTGTTAATTGTCTTGGTCATCATTTTAATTATCAGGTTGTGTAGTATGAAATTTGTAGGTAATGAAAATAGTGAGCCACGTGGTCGTCCAGAATCAAAGGTGTGCAACGACAAATTAAAAATGATCATTGAGTCTAACCCATGTCAGAGTGCCAAGGAATTGTCTGAAAAGTTTGGTATCACCAAAAAAACTGTTTTAGATCATATAACCAAATTTATTAATAAACTTTGTTTTTCATTTTACAAATTTCATACTACACAACCTGATAATAAAAATATTTTTTAAAAAAGTTTAGTTCTTTTAAAAAATTTATTCGGTACAATTTAACATTTTAGATTAAGTTCCTTAGTACTGCCCATCTTTATTGACTTCATTAACTGTCATTGATGTGACTATCTACCGACTACAAATATGGATAATTACACTTAGATAATATCTCATTAAAAGTATTGTGAAAAATAATTTAATTATCTTTTTATTGCTTCTATGACAAGATTTCTTGCTTCTGACCTAAATCTCATTGACTCTCTTTCACATAAAAATATAGTTAAAACTTTTTAAAAAATATATTTTTTAAATTTTTTCATTATAAAATGATATTCCGCTTATATATCTCATGACTGGTAAACAGATAAAATCTTGATTAAGAAAAAAGAAAGCCAAAATCACTTGAAATTTTAGGAAAGGAGAATATTTTGTCGTGTATTGTTAATCATTAACAGAATAATTAAGAGAAAAAGGTCATAACTGTATTCGTAAAATAATAAAATTTTGCAAAATAATATCACTAATTAAACGATGTCGCCAACTTCCTTTGGTGCCATGAAATTTTTTTTGAAAAAATAAAAAATATTTAGTCACGAAAAGTTGTTTTGTTTGAATATTAAATAGTTTTAAAATATATAATATATTTTTTTCAAAAACAATTACTTTGTAATAAATTATCAAGAAATTACTGTTTGTTAAGAGCATTTAGACAACTTCAGTAATGAGTATCATAAAGAAGACAAGTGTCACAATTAAATCGCAATGAGCACTTCATCTCAAAAATCTTTAAATTATTTTAATTTTATTTTCAAACAGATTTTATTGTTTTCTATTGAATTTTATAATTGATTTTTAATATAGAAATGATAATTAATTGATTAAAATTAATAAGGAAATTCAAGATGGAAACAAGATGTGATTTAGTATTTTAATTAAATTCCTGTTATAATTGCTGAGATTTATGGCACTGTTTCAAATCACATATCAAGCGTTGTCGATCCGGATTTGAAAAAAGATTTAAAAAAGGAAAATAATTGCAAATTAAAATCATCTGAAATTTATTTTTATTTTTCTCCATGAAAATAATAATAATAGTAATTGAAAACTTAACATTTGTTTTAAATTCGGTAATTATTTTAATTTTTTTAGCAAAATTGAGAAATGGTTATTAAATATCTTATTATATTATTAATTAATTTTTAACGCTTAATTTAAATTATTAATTTTTAATGTCAGGTGTATAAAATTATTTGTCATCAAATTTCGAGTTTATTGGGTTTTTATTAACTATCTTTCCTTTAGAGGGAAATAAAAATTTTATTGACAGACATTTTTGAAATTAAATTAAAGACCCGCAGCGAAAATTTTAATAAACTATTGAAATAAAATAGCTTAATATTTTTAATACTTTACGAAGTTGGTTTTGTTTTAATTTTTATCAAAATCAATAAAATTTGATCATATTTTTAAAATTCATAATATAATAATATTTTTTAAATATTTGTACATCAAATGTCGTTTGGCATGGATTTGATTGAATAATACCTTTTTAGTTTATTTAGTAAATCGAAGCTTTTATTCAGAATTAACTATTTTTTCAATTATTCTCAGAATATTTTTAAGAATCAGTAAAACACAACATTTTAAGAAGTATGCAAGGTATGATAATTAAGGAACGAAAACCTCATCCTTCCATTTGGATCTTGTGGCTCACTGGTCTTATAACTGATGACACCTATAGAAATCCAATGAAGTTAAAATTTTAATAATTATTATATGTTAACCAAGCTCGTACACCTGACTCCAATATAAATAATATTTGGATTCATTATCAATCATCTCTTCGAAAATAAATAACAACTTAAAATGTTAACTTTTAAATCAAATCCGAAAATACACAGTTATCACAATGGAAAACAATAAGTTAGAGAATAAAAAACGCAATAATTGATGTCGAATCTAATGAGAATTTTTTTAATGAAAAATAAATAAAAGATTTCAAACAAAAAAAGAATACGAATTCCTTCGAGCTGGCTTTAGCTCAGGTTTTTCGATTCTCCGCTTTGGTTCTTACGGTCACCATTAAATGTCTAATTCGTTCGGAACAGGAGCACAATCATTGATAAATTCCAAAATTGCATCATTCTTGAAATTTCACTCAGTAACTATGAACGCCTGTAGCTGTCATACTCTAATTTTATTTTCTTGTACCATTGAACTTTACTTGAGATGTGTAACAACATTTAAACTCTTGGAGATGTTTGAATTTAAAGATAACGAGAGCTCCAAATAGTTAGATTTTCTATTAATCTAACAAATACCGAAAACCAGAAAATTGACAAGAAATATTTATTATTCATTCAAAAAACCTTTTAACTCTTTCTGGGCTGATTTACAACCGACTGTATTTTTAAATTAAGAGCTAATAAATAAAGCTCGATTATTTTGTTATTAAAATGAATTTCTGGAAATCCTCGCAATTATATCTTATTATCAATTATAATTATTAATTATTAATTAAATTATTATTATTAGTCTAATATTAGTCTATAAGCATCATATGAACCTTCGAAATCTGTCCCTGCAGTCTCAACCCTTTTTCTAAATCCTAATAAAAGTATCAGGTTAGTACATCAGTTCTCGCGTTTTTTAAAAATTGTCATTCTTGCTATTTTTAGCTTTGTTTTGCTGAGCAAAAATAATTATTTTCAAATTTGGATTTAACACATTTACCAGTGATTCCAATCTATTTCTTACTGTTCTCTTGTTTTAATGTGTTAACCTTTTAGAGGTTTAGATCGTGTTCAATTTGTCAGGAACTAAAATATATTCAATAAAAAATAAAGAACTAAAAAGGAAACACCGGAAAACTATTTCTGGTAGCAATTTAAAAGATCAATTGAAAGATAAAAAAGACCAAAAAGTGTTTTTTCAAAGTCCATGAAAATCTAGCAGTTGTTCCATCTTTATCAACAGTTCAAAGTTGCCCTAGACATCGCAAATTTCATTTTTTAAATCTCATCAAATAAGCTGAAGTTACCATAAGCTTTTATGCTTAATTGGATTTATTTAATCAACCAACTGTTTCGATACAGTTTAAACTTCGAAAGGATTATATTTAAGAAGTTAGGTTTACTTTAGATAGACCAGATAATTGTACTTTTGAAGTTTCATGAGGATTTCAATAACGAATTTCGTGACTTTCGTCAACAAAATGGCGGTTCTATATTATTTGTTATAAAGTATTATCGAAAGATTGTATTATTGTGTCAGAAAGGTTTGATGAAACTATCAATTCAACAAAATATTTACATTTTCTTCAAAATATTCTTCTGCTATGACGAAAGGTCATATAATAAAACTATACACTACAACAAGACAATTCAATTCCACATAAGGTAAAGCTAACAACAAAATTTTTAAAAGATATACAAAGGTTTGAAAATGGCCTTCCTGACATGTCCTCCGCAATCCATTAATAGAAAATATATTCAAGTCACTCGAGGATTTGGTATGCGGAACGGAGGATTTCAAAAGTTATGGGTAGGAATTACAAAATATGCTGAACACGTAAATAATAATAAACTTGGTATGACTATAGACTTTTATGATTCGGAAAAGTAAATGAATATTTTGTTTCATCAAGGTACTTGATATTATTATTCATTTAGGTATATATATTTTAATAAAACACATTAGTCCCATAAATTTACCCAAAAAGTATTTACAATAATTCATGTATGTTATATAAAATCTAATAACACTTAGATGAATAATTTATCTCAATATTAAATTTCTTAGAACAGTCACCAATGCCTACCGATTTTTCTTATCAATTAATTTTTTGTTTATATTATTGCAATAAATACAGAAACTTTTAAGATGTCCAATAAATATGGAAAGGACTAAATATTATGCTTTTAATAATAGCAACTAACTTTGTTTATACTAAATATTATTTGTAAAAAGCCCAAAAAATTTAAACAATGTGTAAAAATGAAAAATTTTATACAATGAAATAAAGTAACAAAAATGATACATTCTTTTGGATGTATAAAAAATTGTTAGTTTCGTAATTTTAAATTTAAAAAAAATTGTTTTAAAAGTTGGCTCACCAAACTATTTATTTGATTAATTATACTGGAAATATTAATATATTTTGAGCTGGGATTATTTTACTTAAACAAAGTTTTAATTTTATTAAAAGCAGATTTAATATTTATTCTTCTTAATGAGTTTATTTTTAATAAATAAATAAGCCTTTTAATCAAAAATTTATTTCTTGCAATATAAAATATTTTACTACACTTTAATCATTTTAATTTTAATTAAAATATTTTAAAAGACAACGCTGCTTTTACTATTATAATTTAAGTAAAATTAATTTTAAATAAATAAATTTTTACATTACATAAATACAATAGATAAATATTGTTTAAATGAATAGACATACAAAAGAATCTGTTTTTAGTTAATTTTCATTCATTCTTTTGATGGCTGAGGAAATCTCTGTATTAAAAATTTTCAGTACAAAACGATTGACTGAGGTTTATTCTGTCAATTTGTTGAGAATGAGATTCATTAGCCGGACGTCCGCGACAACAATTAAGAAATAATTCCAGAACCTCTACCAAACTGATCATGGTTAGACCCAACCAAATACTGAATAGGCCTCCAGCTTGACTAAGAAAATTTGTTAATGACAACACTTCCTTCTCTTCAACCTTATGAAGATTAAAATTAGATCGGTTTATTAAAATAGCCAAAAGATTTCTCTCCAAAACATTGGTTTGATATAAGAGATCCATTGCATCTTTATTTTGCCCACTATCTTGCAATTTAATAACACGTTTGTAAGGCTCAAATTCTCTTCTATTTAAAAGATCAAAAGACACTGCCACTTTGCTCTTTAACCATTCGATTTGCCATAATTTTGTTGGCCATGTTGATACTGACCTATCTGTCTCGTATGAGTGAAAGGAACACGGAAGGCTGCACGAATCTACTATGTCCTTATTGAATCTATTTATTACAGATATTTTACATTTAATTCGATTTAAAGCTATCTTCATCTGTGCAATACAAGTTGAATTAGCAGTTGAAGAATTTTCACAGGAACCCTGTGGAATGAAAATGGGCATGCTACTGCAAAAGGGGAAATCCGTAGAAACAAATGGATATTCTATGGCTATACAGCCACATTTTTGAATGATTTCGTTTTGAATGGTCATCTGTCGACATATAAATTCTGAATATGAGACATTATATCCATATACTGAAATAAATTTTGGAGTCATCAGAGAACATCTTCCGTAAGGAGGCGCCTTCTGAATATTTAATATACTTTGTAAAGTTATTTCCGTTAGCGATCCAGGAGAAACGTTTATACTTCTTCCATTGAGATCAGGAAATGTACCCGGTGAATGAACAGCAATAACAGCTCCTGATAGCTGAGACTTAATCTCCGCATGAAAACAGTCTATGCACGTAGTTGAATTAATATTTTCATCAAGGTAAAGAAACATTTCCAATGTTGTTACATTATTTTGAAGTTTCGGTGAAATATCAAATGTATAGCAATTGAGATACTGTGCATGAATAAAACTTCGCCATGTTCCGCTCGACCTTCCGTTGTGACAATGAACTGCTGTTGTCTGACTTCCTTTTAAGTATGACATCTAGATGACAAAAATGATTGGAAAAATCTTGCAGTATTTTTAAGTTTTACAGTAAAAATAAAAACTAATTGTTTAAATTATAGAGGAAAACCAAGCTAAAGAGATTATTTTCATAAATTTAAAAGAATCTGTAGCAAAACCATAAATATTTTCTTATAACAAATGATTTCTAAGAAATCGAACTCAAGCGTGTTTACTAATAATAAGAAAATCAAAATTATTATTTTAATATAAACTGAGAGCCAAAATTATTCCCAACCTTGGAAACTACTAATAAAAGCATTTATTTGATAGTTATACTGAATTTTTATTTACCCAGACATCATCATAATTTAAATATAGGTAATGTATATATTTTCAGAATTTCTTCAGACTTATAAATTTATCTTCTCCCCAACCTGCAATCTGTATTTTGGCGCATGAAAATTATTACTAACAAGAGTTTCGATAAAGAAATAAATATCACTTTGTGATGCCATCTTAAAATAAAAACAATGTAAAATGAAATGTAAATTGATATAAATAATAATAATAATAATAATAATAATAATAATAATAATAATAATAATAATAATAATAATAATAATAATAATAAAATACTAAAAATAATAATTAAAAAATAATTTTAGTTTGATTAAGAAGTACATAGTTATTTAAAAATAATATAGATAAAAAATTCATTAATTTTATCTTTCCAAAATACAAATCTAATCTTGACAATGGCGATGCTAAATTGCGAACGCTTCGAGCTCAGCAAACCACTCTTTGAACCTGCCGTCGACAGAATCGGTGAGAGCGATTGTATTTCATTTTTTTGCTTTTTTTTTAAAATTAACATTTGATTTTATTTACATTCTAATTGATATTATTTGATTATTGACGATTCTTTAATTTTTTTATTTTGTTGATACAATTGACTTTTGTGATTGTGTATTTGTAAACATTTTGTTGATAATTCGATTTGATTACTGGAGACATTGTGATTGTTACCTTGTTAATAAAACGTTATTCGTAGTTGTTTTGATTCAATCTGTGAGTATTTAAACTTATTTCTATTTCTTAAATTTTTATATTGTACCTAATTTAAATTTTTAAGTAATTGTAAATTTAATTTAATTTTGTATATTTATTTTAAAATAATTTTTTAATAACAATAATTAATATATTAAGAAAGAAAAAATTGTTTAAGTATTATTTTTTTAAAAAGCATTCAAAAAATATATTGTTTAAACTGTAACTGATTTTGTTGATATCACAGCTAACACATCCTTTTGCGTACACGTATTGACAAAAATGAATTGGTCAGTAAACTTTACGAGGTAAGTGTTACGACAGGATTCATAGTAATTTAACTGCGTAACGACAATAATAATAATAATAATGGATTGTTTAAAATATCAAAATTACACTTCAGTATTATCATCATAATTTACTGTGAAAATCAATTAACAATTATCTGATTTCTTTTTTGAAAAGCTTTTAAGATAAATGACAAAAAATATTCTCAGAAACAGAGACATGTTTACAGAATTTTTGAAATTAATTGCTTTTCTCCTTGCTACTTTGTTTAGGTCATATCAAAAATGACATTGAAACTTTGGTAAATAAATAATAAAAGATAACAATAAATAATGATCTCTATTTTCATCAGCATAGATGAATTAAAATAATTAATATTTTTATTTATTTTGACATCATTTCCGTATTTCAAATTGTATTTCATGACTTCTGGTCTTGATAATAAGTACTGGTCTTCCGGTATGATTAAATGAATCCATTTAAATAACTCAGAGACCCTGTTTTCCATGTTATGTACTTAACAGATTATTATGTGACAGAATAATTTCTCTCAATTTAGTCAGAATATGATAATTAAAATAAAGAATTACTTTCGAAGTAAAAAGGTTGTCTTAAAGACAGTTTGTTATTTTAAAATTTTTATTATTTTTTAATAATATTACAAATGTGAAACAAGAAAACCAATATTTTGAAAGTCTTTTGTATGGTTTTAATTAGTAAAAGAAATAAAAACAAAAGACAAATATGGTATGTAAGAGAAAAAGCTTTTTCCGTTACTGTTTAACAAAATTTTCTCTGTGGAAAATGATCAAAAAATTTCAATTGACATTCCACACTTTTTTAAATTAAGTAGACATAATCAGCTGTCTCATAAACTATGTGTAAGTCATATGGCGTTTAAACCACTTTTGTTAAAAATTGGAAAAATTCAGTAGAATAACTGGTTCTTCAGATGTGCTATTAGAGGAATCTCTGCTCTTACTAATCTCGGCATTAGTATGCCGAATCGTATCAGAAAAACGGTTGTTAAAGTGCATTCATGCAAGATGGATTCCTCATCAAATAACAGAAAATCACAAGGTCCAGAGAGTAAAGTTAGAACAAAATTTTCTTGGAAATCTGAACATTTGTAATATACTGTTCTATTTGGTATTTTCGAATATTTCAGAATTTGTTAAAAATTCTATTTTTTGAAATAACTGGTATTATTTTGGATATATCCAAATAAGAATAAAAATGATATTTCGATAGTGTTAGTTCTGTACTTTATGATGGTTTAATCAAAGTCTTATTAAAATCCTATCAATTTGAATCTTCATTAAAAATGAATGTCACCTAAGTTATTCACAATGAAACACAGGACTTTTTTGTTGATACACTACTTTCCAATTGATACTTTCAATCTTTTCAATTTGATGGAATTAAGATATATGAATTTTTAAGATATACATCTTTGATAGGATCCCATAAAATTGATTAGTTTGAATAGGTAGTGATGACAGAAGTCAGTTAAAATATTAATTAATTAAGGTGATAATATGATTATTAATGTATATTTCGGAATATAGGGTTCGCTTAAAATTCTTATACTAGGTGAGCGCTGGAAGAATGAAGGACTTTAATCTAAAATAGCTTTTTAGAAAAACAAATTTATATTTAATCCAAATAGTTTATTTTAAAGATACAGGCTTAGAATTTAAGTTTTTCTAAGTCAGGAAAATGTCGTTTAAATGACTCCAATTTTCTTGCTGATAAAGAATTACCCATTTTAGCGCAATTTTCATCACTACATCCGATATTTCCGGGTCCAAGAGACGTATCTCACTTCGGACATTTTCTTTTAGCTGTTGAATTTGTGAGATAAATTGAAAATTAGTCGGGTGATGTAGCTCAGCGGTCAGAGCAGTCCATGCGCATGTGAAGGGTTCCGGATTCGAATCCCGATATTTCCGATTAATTTCAACTAACAGAAACGTTTGAGGATTATTCATATAAACCTTCTCTTTCAGGTAGTCTCATAAAAATAATCAGGAGAAGTCAAATCTGGTGACCACGGCAGTCATGAAAATTCACCATTTTTGGAAATCAATCTTTTCCCAAAACTTCGTGCAAGAGATTTATTGTTTGAGTAGCACCATCTTGTTTAAACCAAATTTCTTCGTTGTCTTCAACTACCGGGCGTAGAAAATATTCAATTATTGTCCTGTAGGCAGCACCGGTAATTCTTTCTGGACGCTCTTCATCATCTTCGAAAAAATAGGGTCCAATAACTCTGTCAAACATGACCGCATACCAATGTTAAATCATGTTGTCACTGGAAACTTCTTTAATATTGAATTGTCTTCTGTAGTTTCTCTACGTTTGATTGATTTGATGATTGATTTTCTATTTGAGTAGAAAAAATTATTAATTTTCATTTTATTATTATACTCTAAATCTTCGATTAATTCCCAACCAAGCCTTTTTTGCGATATTAATTTGGCAATAAAAAATAATCCCCCACCGTCAATAATCCCCCATAGAATAATATTGGTTAAATTTAGCCAATTTGAAAAAGTTATAAAAAATTCAATTACTGTTTCAATTTAAGTTTGAATCATTCATTATAAATTCAAATTTATTAATAATAAAGTTTAATATTTTTATAATTTAATTATAATTTATAATAATTTTTAGGATGCCGAACTACGGTCATACGAACGAATTCAAAATAAGCGCCATAATCCATTATCAAAAGGCCAAAACAAGTCAGAAACAGCCAAGAAATTCAAAATTGATCGAAAACGTTACGGGAATGGTTGGAAAATGAAAATCTAATTCGTAATGCTAATCCCAAACGACGTAAATTAATTTCTGAGCTGGAAAAACTGGTTTTTGAAAAAAATCTTGACGAAATTTTGCAAAAAAGAACGTTTTGCGAATGATGATTATTGAATGGGCATATGTCTTTCCTAAAGATTTAGAAAATCCAACTTTTAAGACATCCATTTGGTGGCTAGATAAATTTTTTGAGAACAAATTGACAATTAGAAAACCCAACCGATTAAGTAATTTGAGTAATGAAGAAATTGTTGAACGTGGTATAAGTTTTATCCTTCTTTTCAAAAATATGATTAATGTATACAACATTGGAGTCAAAAATATTTATAATTTTGACGAAACCGCTATTTTTGTTGATGATGACTCACATTTCACAATTGATCATATTGGTGCTAATAAAGTGTCAATTCTTTCTGCAAATCTATCGCGATTTCGAGTAACTGGTATATGTGCTGCTTCGACAATCGGCAAAAAACTGTTGCCAACTATCATTATTAAAGGAAAATCCGAATCCATTTATACAAAAAACAATGTTTTTTTTCTAACTGCTCCAAAGTCTTGGATAAATCATAGTCTCCAGAAAAAATGGATCGATTATATGTTTCCGGCTGTTACTGTAATGCCTAACCAAATATTACTGATTTTTTATAGTGCTAGAAGTCATCTTTCAAAGATGTAAAGGAATTCTTACAAAGAAGAGGAGTTCTTAATTGTGTTATTCCTGGAGGACTAAGTGGATTATTGCAATCTGCAGATACATTTTGGTTCGAGCCTCTTAAATTTAGTCTGGTTAGACAATGGTTTCAGAGTGATACTTGTGAAAGAACTAAAACTGGGAAAATAAAAGTTCTTGGAACTTGGTTGTCCACTTCATAAAATGCCCTAAGTAAAGATTTAATCAAAAAGACTTTTATGTTAAGCTTTATAGGAGAAAGTGAAAATTTATTAATTGCCAAAGATACACAGCTTGGACAAAAATTTTTGGAAGATCTGAGCTTGAAGATGATTGAAGATCAAATGGATATAATCTCCATTAGTTCGTCATCTGATGTATATGATATAAACAATTGATAATATATGAATAATTTTTGGTTCTTTATTTATTATTTTTGTTTTTATTACTATATTTTTATTAGCCACTCCAATAATCCCCCACCGGGTATTTTTTGGACCTCGGGAGACTAATTCCCATGGGGAATTAATCGAAGATTTAGAATAATTGTATTTGAAAATTTTAACTACAAATACTGAAATATTGATTAACTTTAACAAATAACTATAATAAAAACTTTGTATTATGCAAGATGGTGCACCATGTGACACTGCGAAAGAAGTTAAGAAATGGCTCTCAGAACAAGGTATTCATCTATTGATCTGGCCACCACAGTCGCCTGATCTTAATACCATAGAAAACCTATGGAACATTATTAAAAAAAAAGGTTGAAGGAGGAAGTATAACTACTCGTGCTCAGTTGAAAGAGAAAATTAATGAAGTTTGGAAAACTCAAATAAACGAAGAACAGTGTCAACGTTTAGTTAGTTCAATGCCTAATCGGATAAAATCTGTTATTAAAAACAAAG
>JBBMKC010196687.1:0-14641 GCA_037834085.1 Bipalium vagum | reverse complement strand
ACTTTACGTTTGAATTGTGGAATCCGTTTTTCACTACTTGGGGGTTGATTTCAGTCCAACTGCTCAAGATCCAATTATAAACTTCAGCAATTGAAGCTTTCTTAATTGAACTTCAATATCTAAATTATATGAAAAGTTAAGATAAAGAACATGATCTTTTAGACTTTTATAAGCAGTCAAACCACGTTATAAAGGACACTTTAATGCCAAATTTTTGGGGACCAATTTTATATAGAAAATTAGTAATTTTTATATCCCCGATGTAAAGGACCCCCGTTATAAAGGACAGTAAATTTATGAAAATAAATGGACATACAGGAACTTTATGAAAACATTAAGGATATTCAACAAGCTGTGACTCTTTCAGATTGTATATATACAGGGTGACCAGAAAAAATAATTTCTTCAATAATTTTTAATACAATATAATGAATCGCTTTCTTTTGTTATTAAGAGCAACAAATTCTTTTATAGTATTTTTTATAGTACTTTTATGTAATTTTAAAACCTGTCAGTTATCAAAATAATTTTTTATTAATTTAGCCACGAAGGATTTTAATTGACTTGAGACCCTGAACAGGGGTTTTAAAATAATTAATTATTAATAAATTTTAAATAATTAAGGGTTAAATTGATTCCTGTCTGGCAGGCAGAAAGGGCGAACAGGAGCTGATATCCTGAATGCCCCATTTGTAAATATAAAAATCAGATCTTAGAATTGAAAAAGGAGCATAAAAAAGAGAGTTAAGGAAAAAACGAGACAGGAATCGCGAGAAAGAAAAAAACAAATTATTTTTTTGATTAAATAGTTGAGTTTTGCGTGTAGTGGTGTTGAGATTGGAAGAGTGTCGATTTATGTGTGGCGAGTAATTGGAGGAAGGATCATCTGATTGAATATTTGTCAGAAAATCAAAATTGTGCCTGTGTTTGTTTGTGAGAAAGTGTATCCAATATCGTGTGACTTGGTCGAACGTTTACTCATCATTCATTGGTGGTTTACTTTATAGAAGAAAAATATGAATATACTTACTTGACAGTAGATTTTATCGATCTCAACAATGAATAATTGAAATGGATATGTGGGAGTCATCAGTAAAAAAGATAAGGAGATAAAGTTATAAATGGTGGAGAGAATTACAATTATGGTGGAAGAAATTATTATCAAACATTTTATTTACATTTTGTGATTTTACAAGAAATCCCGCAGTTTCAGTACTTGACACCTTTGGAGTCTTACTCGTCTGTTTTCACCCGCTAAGAGCTGAAGTTTTTGGAACTTGTAAGGCCTGAGCTGCAGCTCCTTTTATGCTATCATTCGAACAGATTTACGTTTGAGTCCAGTCTCACCGGCGAATTTTCTCATGGGGATTCTGGGATTTCGCTTGATCCTCTTACTAATGATTTGACTTGTTAGAAGAAATATTGATAATCCGTTTCCTTCCACTTCCTGGACGCCGGCCACTATGGCCAAGTTCTTTGAATCGCCGAATGGGGTCAGAGACTGTTTGTTTTAGGACATTCAACAATCGACTAATTTCACTTAAACTTTTTCCGGAAAGAAAAAATTCAAAAATTACGTCACGTTTATTTGACATTAAAAAATACACTATATATTTAAAAAAAGAAAAAAAATCATAATACTAACACGTGCCTTGACTTCAATAAACGAAAAATTATATTAATAAAACAAAAGTTTCTTTCAAGGACATCAAAATTTGTGAGGCTTTTTCTGGTCACCCTGTATATATGAAACAGAAGTCATGGAACAAGATTAGTGCTTCAATAATTGTAAATTTTTGGAATCATACTGGGTTAATCACTCTTGAAACCTCCTTGCCTAAATCTGACATTGATTCAGTATTGCAAGATATTCAGATTTTCATCAATAAAATCAATTTGGAATCTCTGTTATCAGCCAATGAATATGACTGCCTTGATGATATTATTGACATTTGGGAGGAGCTGAATACGGAAGAGATTGTTGGAATTGTTAAGTCAACGAATAATTCATCTTCTGATGAGAAGGAATCTGTCAATGAACTAGTGCATATTTCAAGTAAAAATAGAAGTTGTTGATTGTTTTGATAATATTAGGAGATTTCTCTGTTCAAATAACGCATCAGCTGATGAAAATATACTAAACAATATTATGAAGTTTGAAGAAAAAACCAGAATTACTTTGCAGCCGATACAAAAACAAAGAACATTGATTGAGTACTTTAAATAAAATATTACATTTGGAATGTGACTTGCGATTCTTTTTTTCAACTAATAATAACTATTGAATAACTTTAAAATGTCATTACAATATTTTAGTTATTACGTAAATACACAATCCACAATCCCTGTTGTTAAGGGCACCCCGTTATAAGGGAAATTTTCACGTTGTACGAACTTGACCCTTAAAACGGGGTTTGACTGTATAATAAAAGGTAACCAATGTCAAAAATTAGATTGATTTTCTTACACAATATTTTTTTATTACATACGAAATTTGTTAAACAGTGGTTTGCAGTGCTTCCTGAACATTTTTATGCTGATGCATTTAAAGATTTGGTTATTAGATGGAATAAGCTGATTGCTGCCAATGGTAGTTATATAGAAAAATAATTAAATATGTTTTTCGAACTAGAACTTCATGTAGTTCAATAAAAGTTGTTTCAGTTTTTTGTGTTGTATTTTTTTTCTTAGTTAGTCCGAGGCATTATTGAACAAACCACGTAAGTATTAAAATATTACGCAATTCTCGTGGTCTGGTTATTTAAAAAATGGCCTCTTATAAGAAAGATTGAACAATCTTGGTATAGAGGAACTGTATATAAAAATTTTACAAACTATATGATCTCCATTTATTTTTAACGAAATAGTTTCAAAATATCCGCCAAAGCCTAACGAGACAAGATTATAAAGAATGATTAAAAAATTTCTCATACAAATGAAAAATATATATTTCATTTTCTTAGGAAAACAAAATTAAGATTCTTTAAGAATGATTTCATTTACATCAATGGATAAAATAGGACAAATGTTAAATAAATTATAAAATATTAAAATCTTTTAACTTAAAATCTAAGAAATGTATATCTTCATATTAATATATCATGTGTAATATGTAAAATGCATCTGCTATTTAAACACAAGGACAGATATATGTCATATTTGGGTATTTTTTCTGATTAACATGATGAAAGACTGCACCAAGAAATGCAAGCCATAGAAAAACACTAAAAGTTATATATTCTTCAAGATATCTTTTATGTTCTTTAGATGGAGCAGCAAAAGTATTAGATAAAAATGATTTTTTCCAAAAACTTTAATTTATTAAAAAAGAAAATTATCCATATAAATATTTTACAGATTTTGAAAAATTTAATAGAACAGGATCATTATCAAAACAAGCATTTTATTCGATGTTAAATAAATCAAATATCTCAGATGAGATATAAAACATTTTATACAAAGTTTTGTAAAAATCATTTGGATTGCGCAATTTATATCTTAAACAATATGAAATGTTTTTAACTGATATTTTTGAAAATTTTAGAAAACTATAAATTTTATATCATTGTCATTTTGTTTCTATACCTGGTTTAAGTTGGCAATTAGGATTATTAAAAACAAATATAGAATTAGATTTAATCTCTGACTAAAATATGTTTGAAACATTTGAAAAAAAATTAAAGAAGGAATCTGAACAGTACTAGGAACTAAGTATTTTAAGGCACATAATAAATATACAGAAAAATATATAGAAAATTTTATTCAAATAGATAAATTAGAATTAGCTAGAATAATGAAAAACTTGAAAGAACTGTTATTAACACAATTTTTTAAACCAAACTACTTATTTTATATTGATGCAAACAATCTTTATGGAATTGCAATGTGTCAATCATTATCATAAAAAGATTTTAAAAATGAATATATTGACAACAATAATCACGTTAATTTTACAGAAGATTATTCTAAATTAATTAATCATTTTTAAATCAATGCAAAACCTCATTAAGATTAATTGCTGAATATAAAGATGAAGAATAAAAAAAATATTGCTAATCTTATCTATTAGCTCTAGTTTATAGAAAAGTAGAAAATGAAGAATTATAAGATTATACAAAATATTTATTAGAAATATAAATAATCAGTCTCACACAAAATTTCCAAAATTAATTTTAGAAAAGAACAAAAAAATTATGTAGTTCGTTATAAAATTTCATGTAAGATTTATGAAGGTTACAAAAGTTCATTCTATAATTTTATTTACACAAAACCATGATTAAAAGAATGTATTGATCACAATACAAATTTAATAAAAGAATACAAAACTGATTTTGAAAAAGATAATTATAAATTAATGAATAATTTTGTGGAAAGACAAAGGAAAATATTAGAAAAAAATTAAATATAAAATTAGTTACAAACGAAGAAGAAGTAAAGAAACAAATAAGTAAATCAGCATATGAAAAAGAGAAATATTTTCAAATAATCTAATGCCAATTCATAATAAAATATATCAAACAAAAATGGATAAACCAACATATTTAGGATTTTATATTTAGGAATTATCTAAATTAATTATGAATTTTATTATGATGTTTTATAAAATTAAAATATAAAAATGATATTAACCTAATTTATCAAGATACTGATTCATTTATATTAAATATATAAACACAAGATCTTTATGAAGATTTAAATGATCTTAAAGATTTTATGGATTTTTCAGAATATAAAGTAAATGAATTCGCTTCTAATTTAAAATTAGTAAAAGAAAAATATGTTAAAAATAAGTATCAGGAAAAATTACAGATGAAATAAAAGGAAAAATAATGTTAGAATTTGGTCATTAAAATCAAAATATTATGCTTATAAATCAAAAATGTTTTTCCGATAAGAAAACTGAGAAGATTAAAAAAATAGAAATGAAACTTTAACTAAATTAAATTTATAAATGAACAGATATATTATTTTTACACTATAGGATTTTGAAACAACAGGTTTCACTTACAAGCTATTACTTTAACTATAATTCTAAAGAAAAATATTCAAGTGAATATAGAGAAATTAATAATATTAAATTAAAAATTTATTCTACATATAAAAATTTATGAAATTTTTTTTGAAAGATGAAGAATTAGAAGAAATAGAACCTTTTATGAAGTCATTATCCTAATATATTTTACCATGTACAGTTCTAAAGACTTAAGAAGTTTTATTATAAAAAATGGAAGACAAATTTGATTATTATAATACACAGATGGTTTGGTGTGATCTCCAGTAGCCATTGTCACTCTACTCAAAAGGTAATATTTTTATTGTAACGAGCCAACTACATGTCCTCATATATCTATGGAGCGAACTATCGACAAACGACAATGATCAAAACGAAGTTGAGAAAAGTTAACTTAATATTTTATATACTTATTTGTATTATTTTATGAGATTAATGGGTTAGAGGAATTATCACATATAGGTATTGTGGGGAATTATCTTATTGTTTTGATGGTTATTAGTGGGTGACGTTTATTAAACCACTTGATATTTAAAAAATACTGAATTAATAATATGAAACAAATGAAGGAAGATTAATATCTCGATAGGAAAATTCAAAAAATATCGATATTTTTATTAATAGTTTGATGATTGATAGTTTAAAGGAGGCCCATGAGTGGGAGTATGATGACAGAAGTATACTAAAGTTGGGCAATTTGTTGTCAATGAAGAAATTCAAAAAAGCAGACAGTATTTGATAAAATGCATAATAGGTCGAGTGTGACGATATAAATGCAAGAGCTTCGATTGTTTTTTGGACACAAGAAGCAAGATAAAGTATGAAATTGTATCGAGCTTCATTGGATACAAACTACAAAGTAATATTCACAAATGACAGCTCTTTGGTGACAAAAGGAAGAATAATGTTAGAAGTGTAGGACAAGAGAAAAAAATGGTTCAGTTCACTGTCATCGATATAGTATTCCTGAAAGTAATTGGCGACCTGAACTTGCAATTTCGTTTTGTAAATGTCTTTGGTGGTCAGAAGAAATTAAGAATGTTTCACAAGGTTTATGTAGGATCGACGAGTTGAAGAACGATCAACTACGAAGAGAGATTTCAGGTGGCGGTAAAAAGGCTCAGCTACGATATTAGTCAAAAGTTTAAAAATCTGATTATACAACATGCAAGTGGTTTCATGGGGGACATTAGAAATATTGGATATGCACAACCGGTCAAAAACGAAATAGAGAATGAGGGAAATCAACATTAGCGTGATAACTGCAATGTCTAAAATAATATTTCAAACATATCCAAAAAAATAACGAAAACTACAACATTTTTCTCACGAAAAATAAATAATAAACAGCGAAAATATTTTTATCTAATCGATTCAGTTAATTATTCAATGAAAATTTACATTAATTATTTTAAATACATGTATCGAACCAACCACCAAACTTTATAAGCAACTATCTACTCTCCTCGGGGTTAATTTTACTTAAAACAGAAACCATAACCACGCGTTATTCGTTGATTTAGCTGATTAAACATTATCGTCTTGTCAAACAATTCCAGTTAAATATAATATTATTACCTTACTATAACTTCGGTTAATTTTTAATTTATTAAATATTTTGGAGTATTTTTATAAATGTATAAATGTGTCAAATTATGTATACAAGAAATAAATGAAAATCTTAACGCTGCACAAACATCTTTATACATATATTTATATTAACATATATATGCACATTAAAAGAGTATATAATTTTATTAATTTTTTTAATTAATGCACGTTTGTAATATTGATTTAAAGATTTGAAGAAATATTATATTTTCAATGTGAAATGAATAAGTTCCTACGAACAAGGGAACTCATTCATTCTGAAATTAAGATCTCATTGAAACCAGAAACGATTCATTGGAAATCAATTAGTGAATTATTTGAAGAATTTAATAAATATCATTAAATATATAAAGTTAAAAATTGAAGGTTTCCTTCCCCTAAAAAATTGTCTAAGCATCCATGAAATCCTGGTCGAGGACACTTTGCAAAACTTCCTTGAAAAACTTTCGAATATTCGCTTGGTGATATTTGTAATTCTGAGTAATGTTCAATATGTTGGAAAATATCTCCACCATAAATATTACGACCATATAACGCAGGATTAGTATATGTTATATACCATTCTCCATCAATATTTATTTGGGTAGGATTTTTAAGTTTACCCCTGAAATCACTCAAGATATATGTTACACCGTACATCTCCGTTCTCCAATTCTGAGTTCGATAGGCATAATAAATAGACCCATGCCAACCAGCATGGCGACATTTTTCATGATCTCTGTTAAATGGACAATAGTAAGTAATATTCATTGAATAACCTTTCTGTTTGGTTTGTCCTACAAAAGTGAAAATTTTTATAATATATAAAATTAATATCAGATTAAGCCCATTAGTCTGAATTGAGGTTAGAGAATGATGTTTATGTTTTCATTTGTTGATGCAAAATACTTTAAATCTTTGAAAATCTATATTAAAATAAAATGCATATGATTTAAATCAAACGCAACTTTTAATAAAATTTTAAAAATTATAGTTTTATTTTTAAATTTGAATAAAACAGTTTGTTATATCATATATTTGATATACAGACTGGGCAAAAAGTAACGCACCAAAACATAATAAGAAAATTTATTTGTTTAAGTGTAAAATTGATGTTATAGTGCTGACTATGGAGAAATCAAGTTTTAGGTACTTTCTTTTTCTGAGACATTTACCGGTGGCGTACACCTAAACATGCTTCAAAAAGATTTGATGCCGCAACGATTATGGTAAGCCACTATGGTTCATGTAGGATGGTACTCCACCGTATTATGCGACAATCGTGCGTAATTGGATAAATGAACATTTTGAAAATTGGATTGGACAAAGAGGCACAATAGAATAAGTCCCCCGATCACCAGATTTGACTCTAAAGGACTTTTAATTTTGGGGCCACATGAAACAAATGGTATATTCCACAAAAAAAAACAAATGTTGCTCATCTGCATCAGTAAATCATTGAAATTTGCGACCATATTGACGGAAACAATGACTTACTTGTCCAGGTCTATAAAAGCTTTGAAAAGAAACTAGATTTCTGTTTCAATGCTAATGGGCAGCATTTTGAACATTTAAAAACACTTTTTATTTTATAAATATAAAATATTTTTTGTTATTAATTTATCAAATGAATTTTGTGATTTGGTGCGCTACTTTTTGCCCACCCTGTATTAAAATATATCAATAATATATTAAAATTTTACAAGGCAAAATATCCTTCTTAAAAATCAAAAATTTTCGCATACAACTATAATAGCACTTAAACACAAAATTATAATTCTTACCCAGGACTTCTTCCAATTTATCAATGTTATGAACTCGGAAATTAGTATCTGCATCCCTTTCCCAGTACAAAATGTTATTGTACTTCAGTCCACCCATCACAGTTCCCTCAAGTACTTCAAATGTAACGTTTTGCTTTTTCAGTAAATTATTCATAAACTTCAAAGAATCGCTCAATTCTTTCAAGCAACAAAGTGGTACCATCAAACCTTTCTTTTTATAACAAGTCATTTCAGATTCTGAGCAAGTAAAATCTATTTTTTCACCAGTGGGTAAAATAATACGGTTAAGTTCAAATTTTGAGACAAATGGTAGCCAATTCACTCGTTTTTCATTCGATAGGTCATGTGGATTTAAGTGGAACATAACGTCAGGACAGACTAAGATCTGACCAAGATTAGATATAAATAGATCTGTATAAAATTCTAACAAAAACATATTATCTGAGGATCTCTTATGTAACTTTAACTGCTCAATGAAAAATGACTTTCTCGCGACAAATGGAGATGGGGAATAATCACAATATAAACACGAATTAAAAGACATGTCATAACCCTCTACAAGTTTCAAAGTGTACATCTTCAGAGCCATTTGATAACATCCGGTAGAAAACTTGCCATCTTCCAATCTCACGCCTCCTGCAGCCACGTTGATGTTTGTGTAACTGACCATTTGAATAAGGCGCTCAATTTTCGATTGATTATCAAAATGGTAAATGTTTGGAGCAAACAAAATATATTCCGTATTGACTTTGTCCATGATGTATAACAGTGTATTTACATAATCTTCCCCATTAAAAATTTTTAAATTTGGAAGATTTAATTTGCTGCATTTTTCACTTAATATTGAAACAACAAATATCTGAGATTGGTTGTATGTATTCAAAATACCACTTATCATTTCAGGTATCTCATGACATTTACTGGCCATTACCACAAACGTCAAAACCTTTCTGAAAGGCTTTTTTATGCATCCGATTTCGAATTGGCCCAAATTATAAAGGGGATGATCAATTGGTCCTCTGAACTCTTCCAGACAGACATCTTGCAGTTGTCCATTGTCTTCAAATTTCCTAATTTTATTATATTTAATATTAGAAATCTCTTGATCTATCTCCTTTGACAATAAACTCAAAGCTTTGATTAATTCAGTTTTCACAAAATGATTATGACTGTAACGAAAAGCTTTCAATATACTTCTTTTAATCAATATTTTTCCTTGAAGACATGTCGAGAAATTTTGGATATTGTTAATATTTCCTGTAAAATATGATTTTACAATAATCGTGATAAAAATAAATGTTAAGGACCATATGATTAAAATCTTGAAAACCTTCCAAATATGAACCATTTTTGTAGTCTAAAAAGAAATATAAACTAAATGATAACAGATTTATCATAAATATGATGCAGCCAATGTAATTAAAGAATAAGTTTTCATTATTGTTATGGCTTACAAATCATACTTTTTTTTATTATTTTTATTATTATTTTTATTTTTATTATTTTATTATTATTGTTGTTATTATTTTTTTTATTATTTATTTTTATCATAAAATTTTATTTTTTTATTTTATCATTTTTATTTTTATCAATAATCTTATGTTTATTATTTATTTTATTTTAATCATTATTTTTATTTTTACTAAAGTTAATGATAATTCTCAGTTATGTCTTAAATTGTTCTCCATCATTTGATTGAAAAGTAGACATTTCATTCACAAAATTACAAGGATTGAAAGGCTAAAATGATGACACAAAATGTGAAAAATCGCAAAATTTTACACAATTTTTAATGATAGATTATAAATGAGTTAGATTAATATTTTTGTTGTTCTAAATCCAATATTTTTTATTTGAAAATGTTGAGTACTTTTCTCAGAATTGTTTTGACCATTTTTATTCAGCTATGTATTAAATCTTAAAATAACTGATAATGACGAAAAGAAAAAACCTGTGAAATATTCCACTCTCTAAAAGGTGAAAACCAGACATCCGTAACTAATTGTAAAATCATTGAGAATTTCAAGAGTTTTAATAGCATTGGGGATAATGAAAACTGGTATTAGTGAGTTGCCAATTAATGTTAATATACTGTGGTGTTTTCAATTATCTGTTCTGGATAATACTCAAAAGCACTTCAGAAACACCGATAAAATGGAGCACTTGTATGACACAAAATTCTCAATATCTCTTTACTATAAATTGGCTATCAATTTTGTTTATGAAGATTTAATTTTCACAAAACCAATTACTATGCAAATGTAATAAATGAGTATGGTTCCGAAATTCTTAGTTTCTAATAATTTTACGAATATCTGATCTAGATAATCACATTACTCCAACTTTGAAAATCTTACCTTCGATACAATTCGACTTCATATTTATTATTTCATTAAAATTATTTTGTCCCATAAAAATATCGTTTTTTATCATTAAGACTTAAAACATCTCTTTTTGTGTTTGAGGAAATACAAAATAACTGATTACTATTGGGAAAAATATATCTCGAATCGACTCTTATAAACTATCTGAAAGTCAAGAAAATAAACCGCTTGAAATTTGTAAGTCACTCTAAAAACTCTTTGGACAACCATTTGCCATGAATGAAAATTGGGGTTTTTTTAAAACACAAACGGAAAATATAATGGTTATCTATTATCAATACAAATGAGCTTCTCGTTCTAAAGTACAGCGATTTGAAAGAATTAATGTTGTCCTTTTTAAGAACTGTGATGGAATCCTCTTTTTTGAACATTTGTTAGGTGATAATAGTTTAAACTCTGACATTTATTCAAAACAATAAAGAGATTTCATGGAGTTATGGCAACCAATATCGGAGAAAATATTATATTCAATCGGAATAAAGTTTATTACAAGCGGATAAAGAAAAGCTTCATACCTCACGAAAATCAATGTAATTTTTATGATCCGTCTTACCAGCTATGTGTCGCAGCTTCTGAATTTCATTTGTTTCGCTTAATGTCACATTTTTTCGAGGATGGTGCTGGTCTAATGAAGAATCTCTTCAAGAAAAACTAACGACGCTTATAGCTTCAGATTTGCAGAATAATATAACAGTGGAATTCAAAAGATAGCTGAACGTTGGGCTCTTCCTGTGAAAACGACGGACTTTAATTTTGATTGTGAATTTTGTCTTGTAAAATAAAAACTATCCGTTGAGAACTTTTTAACAAAAAGTCATTTTTGGAGACAACATGATAAATCTATTCCTCCTGTTTTTTTTGGGGGGGGGGTTACTGTACATATTTCATATGTTTTCCTGTATTTTTGCTCAGTTTGGTATTTATTCCAAATATCTGTACAGTAAATTTCAACATTACTTTACCTCTAAGTTCAAAATTGTGTTTCTTTGCTTTATAATTGAAAGTTTCCTGGGGTAATCCTATACAAAGTAGATCAAATTTTTGCATTTCGCTTATATAGTTTAATTAAAAATAGTTATAAAGTTGACCTAAGCAATTTTATTTCTGATTTTTAATTTAATTTAATTCATTTTAACATTAGCACTATATATTATTATCAGCACTATATTATTATTAGCACTATATATAATTATATATATATATATATATTATAGATATCTATTAGAAATATTTTTAAATAAATATTTCATTACCCAATTACATATAATCTTTGATCGTAGTCCGTGGTTGTTTTATTCACAATATATTTCTTAAAAAATTAATAAAAATCTTTAAATTCTTTAGAATTTTAATTTCAACTCCAGAAGTAACCATCAATCTTATTTACAAAAAAACCACTAATATTACAAATCTTTTATTATTTTAATTATTTTATTTTTTATTATTTATTTTTTCAAATCCTATATATTTCATTAATTGAATTTTCTGGAAAAGAAACAATACACCCTTTAGATATTTTCATTACACAGTTTAAAGAAATTGGATTACCATTAATTGATACATAACACTCTTCTGGTTTTAAGGGTTCTAATTCTTTTATACTTCCATTTATAAAAGTCCATTCTCAATACATGCAGATATATCAGAAATTTCATATGTTCCCGGAATTATAATCAGTCACTTTTAGGAACTTAACAAATCTTTTCTAACTTGTTTCAAATATTTTAAATTTACAACATAATTATTATTTATTAAATCTGCTACATCTATTATTTTATTACTATTCATATTTAAACTTCCTGTCACCAGTAACATTTAAAATTTTATTTTCAGATTCAGTTTGAATAAAAGTACTTTCTTCTCTTATTTTATTATTTATATTTTTCTAATTATCATAAAAATAAGGATTTTTAAAATATGTAAATTATTTTTCTATTTTTTAATATTTGTATTGAGGCTTTGCCTCTATGAGCGCTCAAGTCATCTATCTCAAATATTATATCAGAAAATTAATATTATTAAATAATTTGTATAAGTTAAGTTAAGTTAATTGTCCACAATAAGATAAATCACTTTCGCTTTGCATATCTATTTTATTATATTCTTTTACATGTATCTCTAAATCTTTAAGTGGTGGTAAACCATAAGAGTCAAAGTAAAAACCATTGTAATATCCAACACAATGTATTCCTTTTTTGATTTGTATTTTGATAATTAATAATTAATGTTTTTCAGATTTTATTCTTTATTCAGTAATCCCATCTTTCATTAAAACTGTTAAGGGCGTTTCTAAATATTCAGCAATATCTATTAAATCAAAATTTGAAGTTGTACTGATTCCATATTTACAGAAGAATTAAAGCAAGCTTTCATGAGGACTTTGTCCGAATTCTAAAAGTGGATGAGCTTTTGTTATTTTAGAAGACTTTATCTTCACAGAGCTTTGGTCAAATCGAGACATTTTTAGAATTTAATTTTAGAAAAATATTTAGTTTTTTCATAAGGGTCGAAGTATAAACCATTTCTTTGTTTTGTTACGATATTATTTACTATGAACGTTATCATAACACTTATCTCGCAAGGTTTACTGACCCCTTCACTTTTGTCAATACGTGTACGCAAATGAATAAATCAAAACCACCATGAACAACACTTTATTACTAAAATATCAATAACAAACGCAATGGATCAAATAATCAATCAAATGTCTGCAATCAAATGTTCAAAAATCAATCACACTAAAAGTTAAATAGTAATAATCAATCGAATAATAATAATCAAATAATTAAATATCAATATTAATTTAATGTCAGTAAAGATTAAATATCAATTAATTTAAAAAGAAAAAATCTCAACAAAATCAAGATATTCTCACCACTTGTGACGACAGGTCCAAAGGGTGATTTGCTGAGCCCAATCCGGTCCGCTCAGAAACCCCCTATTAGCACAGGATCCGTCGTAATCTCCTGACGTGTAGAGGGCATAAGTATGAAACTTGGAATTCTTGAAAATCTTTGACTAGAGCAACAAATTTTGGGCCTTCCAACAAAATAAAACAAAATGTTTTTAATCTCTTTTCTAACAACCAAAAATAATAATTCTCGATCTGTCTTCTGTGACAATTCATTTTGAATTCCAAATCCTTATATACCATTCTGATATTACGACTAATCAGTCGTAGATCAGCTTGATTAATAGGGAATGTCGATTCTCTTTTTAGACCGATAATTCTAGATCGGTCCCTCCTTGCGGACTCTGATTTAATATTGGCAATTTAGGTTTACCATTTTAAAGATTAGATCGTTTTTTTTTTGGAATAATTAATTGGCCTTTTTTGTTTTAATGTACTTCTTAATTAATTAATAATAATAATAATAATAATTTATTATTATTTTAATTCTAATTCTTTTCGGTCTTAATAATTAATTTATAATAATAATAACTAATCTAGACCTTATTGTGGTCTCTATTATATGCTTTTACAAGGGTTTACAGGGATGTGTCATCAACCTACAGCAGTATGAGCTTCGCGACTTCAGCAACTTTATCTTTAATTTTATTAATTATTTTTTACTTAAACAATACTTTTCTTCATTAAAAGTAATATATACTAATGTGCAAATTTTTTGACAACAGTAAAAATGTCAATTTTTCTCAATGTAAAAAATTTTTTTTTTAATTTTTTTTCGCAAAATATGTCAAATAATGATTTTTAACATTTCTAAATTAAAATTATTATTTTTAGATTTTTATTTCAAAAATTGTATTTTTCAGGAGTGCATAATTAATGACAATTAGAAAAAAGAAAAACACATAACTATTTATTAATCTCATTACCATTATTTACAATCACTTTGACAAGGCGGCCTCTA